>VZQC01005070.1:1592356-1821218 GCA_009823505.1 Rhizomys pruinosus | reverse complement strand
TGTTCAACATCACTAATCATTAAGGAAATGCAAGTCAAAACCACTTTAAGATATCATCTTACTCTAATAAGACTGGCTATGATCAAGAAAACAAATGATACCAAGTGCTGGAGAGGTTGTGGGGAAAGGGGAACACTCATCCACTGCTGCTGGGAATGTAAACTTGTGCAGCCACTATGGAAAACAGTGTGGAGAACCTTTGGAAGACTTGGAATGAACTTGCCACCCTACTCAGCCATACCACTCCTAGGCATGTAACCTCAAGACTCACCCCACCGCAGAGATACATGCATGGCCATGTTTATTTCTGCTCTCTTCACAATAGCAAGGAGTTGGAACCAGCCCAAATGCCCCTCAACTGATGAGTGGATAGAGAAAATGTGGTATATCTACACAATGGAGTTCTGTGCAGCAGTAAAGAAAGACGACATCATGAGCTTTGCAAGAAAATGGCTGGAGCTAGAGGACATCATGCTGAGTGAAGTGTCACAGTCCCAGAAAAACAAATAATGAGTGGTATCCTTCATCTGTGGATGCTAGTGCCAATTACCTAGTTGTAAGTATTTCTTGTACACGGCCCCTTGAGCTTTTGTCCAAAGCAGTTGGGAGTGATACATGTTGGAAACAACAAGAACAACATCAACAACAGGAAGGACTGCATCGAAAAACTGACTGAAACAGTGAACTTCTGCTCAAAACAGTCAACTTCCACATGGAGAATATTGAGAAAGACTGAGGAAGAGATGAAAAGCATGTTTGGCAGAATGCATGAGCTCTGGTGGGGTGAGGGGATGGGGGGACATAGGTCCAGATTTGATAAAAATATATATAAATAAATAAATTAAAAAAAAAGAAAGCCCATCTACTCGGTCAGTGGTTCTTGAACAACTGAGCCTAGTGGGTAATGTCTATTCAGCCAACATTTGTTAAAAGAATATGAATCAAGCTTCAAGCAATACAGAAATGTAATTCAAAAGGCCCAGAGTTATTTTCAACTCGCCAATACATAAATTCATGTTATTGACGGGAACAGAAAGCAGGCTGTGTTTCAACCCTCTGTGAAACCTAGTCCAGCACTATACACAAAATAGGACATGTTTTCCTTTGAGATTAAAAGAAGCTGCAACTGTACAGCTTTAAAATAGTGACTCTAGTCTGGAAGAAGATTCTTGATCTTCTTTCCATATTCTCTTTTATAAAATGTCTATAAAATGAAAAGTACTTTTTCCTTTAAAAATATGAAATATAGATAATCTATGTATCTATCTACAGGTTTGCAAGTTTATAGATAATACATAGTTAATAGATGATGATAGATAGATAGATAGATAGATAGATAGATAGATAGATAGATAGATAGAGATAGGGATGGGGAGAGTAGAAGAGAGAACAGAGGAAAGTAAACAGGGGAAGGTAAAAATTAAAAACTGTCTAAGAAGACAGTAACTTGAGCAGAGATATTCCCATATAGTTGAAACTGATTACCGCCTCACTGTATAGAGGGTAGGAAGGTAACGGGAGCTTTGTGAGGACATAGTTCCTCCAGATCCAATCTAGCATGGGGAGATACACCTCAATTACTGTCAATTATACAATACACATGGAGCCTCAATACTTCTAAACTGTAAATAGGAAACCATACAAGCAGCTATTTGACGTGTCCTGCCTTCTGAAACTTGTCCATTGATTTATTTTCAAAAAGCACATACATGTGGATGTGGGCCACAAGGCCACAATCATGCTGGACCAAGATAACAGTCTGGAAAGAGGGTTTAGCTGGGAGCAGCCAGTCTATAACTTCTAAGTGTGATCTTTCCTCTTCCCCTCCCCATTTGTGCAATAAGTAGACTGGGGACATAACTGATAGGTTCCCACAAGGTGATGTCTTTAAAGAAAAGAACAAATTGTTTGTAAACAAAGTTTGCTTGAAAAATACAGGGAGCAGATGAACACATTTTATTCGTGTTCCTTATTTTGCAGGAAAGATCACTCCCAAATTTCAAACAGGTGGAATTTGGACCCATCCTGTCCCAGTGATGTCATTGACCATCCGCCACTAGTCTTGTAGCACACACAGCTGAATTGCTTTTCCCTGAGGGAAGCAATGCCTCCAGGTGTGCTAATAATAAAATTAATAGCTTAGAGAAACTGCTTGCTACAGCAGCAGCAGCGGCAGGAAGGGAGATCGATTTCAGTGTTTAACTGTCCTAATTCCATAGTGTACACCCCAGCCCAGCCCCTGGTGAGCCACGTTCCATCTCACGCTTAATCAATAGATGCCTGATTTAAAACAAAGAACCAGTTTCAAGATTAGAAGTCTTTGTGGATAAAAAGATGTATAGTAAAACTGTCAGAACCCTTCAATTCTCATCTTAATACTTCAACTAGAAGGCCAGTGACTAGCTGATATGAAAACAAAGAAGAAGAAAAATCACATGCATTGTAAACCCTTCTGCCTATAAACAAAAGAGGAAAACTATCCCAGCCCCACTACTGCTGATGGCCAAACATAAATAAGAATTTATCGAGTTGCTCTGTGTTTAAAGGACTGTGAACATAAAGATGTGTGAATACTTTCAGTTGCATGGAAAGTAATGTTTCTTCTCTAATCGGCCCGCTATCCACTGGTTCAATTTAGAGCTTCTTGTTGCTGCCCTCCTCTCCCTGAAGGAAGAATCAAACATGTGATCAACTTCCTAGGCACTACTCAGGCTCCTGTGAGCCACCGAGCTTCTGAGGCCAGGAGTCTTTGGAGGCTTTTAATTCCGTGTTTCTTAGTCTTCTCTCACTCAATAGACGTGCCTCCAGTCAGCAGTGCTTTCTTCTGTTTTCTGGAGTGCAGTTGCTGTGAGGGCAGACCCTCCTTATATAACTGCTTTTTGCATTTCCTATTCTGGGTAAATCTTCAAGCCCTGCTCTGTCTCTCACTTTGCAAATTTTCCCATTAAGTCAATAAGCTTTGCTCTGGCAAACTCCAGTTCAGGGTGTGAGAACCAGCTTCAAGTTTCCATGAGATCCAAGAAAAAGAGCCAAACACATCTAGGATTGCACACAGGGCAATTTATCAAGGACAACTATAGACATGTGGTCCTGAATAGATAGATGCTTGCAATTTGGGTAAAAAACTGTGTGTGTGTGTGTGTGTGTGTGTGTGTGTGTGTGTGTTGGTTACAGCAAAAAATTACTGCATCCAAATAAGAGTTCACATGTTTTATCTTAAGCCAGTATCAAAGAATCCAAGCAGATTCTTAGTTATAAAGCTCCACATATTACTCAATGGTTTTTCTCCCTAGCAATATGCTAGGAAGCTCAGGAAATGAACAAGGGCTACTCTGAGTCAATTATAGTAGTTTCAACTCAAGATGGCTGCAGTCATGTAAAGCCGAATTCACATCAGCTTATTGGGAAGTAATGAAGAGTGCCTGCTCCTTTTTGATGTATTTCTCGATTGGTTCTCTAGTAAATCCTCAAGCCATACCTTGGACTCCCATAAATAGGATTGTTTGGCTTTGCTTGAGCTTAGGCAGCTCTAAATAATAGCCTCCTTCCTACTTTGGCTGTGGTGTATAAATTTACTTGGATTGACCTTTCCATTTTTCTCCTTAATACTCAAACTGGGTAGAAAGAGCATGTTCTCCCCCAGCCTGGTAGGGGCTGGCACCTTAGGGGTCTTCTTTGCTAGGATGCTTTATACCAGCTCCCTTTTGCCAACCCCTGACCACCTCTGTGGATGATGAGCTAACAGAAGACAAAGGTCAAGACTGTTGCCTCAGCCACATCCACAGGAGTGGAGCAGAAACAAGTTCCCATATTTTTCCTTTTTGTGAATTGGACAGAGGCAAAGCATTTTATTCAAACCTAATCTCAAATTATGTGCATCTGGTCTTTGTCCCTCTTTTTACTTTTTTTTTTTTTTCTTACGGTGCTGGTGGGAGCTTACTTCCAGCGAGGCATCTTCTCAATTCATTTCCCAGCATGCCAGGCCACTCCTTGTTAGTTCAGCTTGAGCAAAACCTTCACTTTTCTGTTTGTCCTTATTTTGTCATCACGTTACTCATTACTTTGTACTTCTCTCTGAGAGTGTTTGCCTTCTCTCCTGCCTCTCACTACATTTCTCTCTCCCTCCCTCTTCTCCTTTCTTGCCTTCCTTCCTCCTTCTTTCTCTCTGTCTCTATGCAGAGACATTCCAAAGCAATGATAGGAATTTTTTCCAGATGTTTTGCTCAAAGGAAAATATTCTAGAAATTTGGGAAAGTGTTGGGTGTATGGTAGATGATGCTAAGTCTAAGGACAAGCTTTCCATCAATACCTGGGGTCTTTTTAAGAATATATAAATCACTCCTTTGGTTAAATGTCATTAAATATTAATAACACCATTACCCCAAACAGTGAGAGACACAGCCTGAGATTGCATGCATGAGGCCGTCTAAACTGTGACCCAAAATAATGTAAATTTAGAGATTTTATTTTAAACAATTTGGGTCCTCAGATGTGCATTTTCTTTTTCAGAATCTAAAGATTTGTACTTTTTTTTTAAAAAGAAGATTCATTTGTTTGATTATAAAGCCAACAACAAACCTGATCTATTTCATTTATGCAATGTAAGTACCCCATAAAAGTAAAAAGATGCTGGGTTCCAAGAACCATGACTATCATATTGCAAAGGAATCCTGAAACAAACCAGACATTCTAGGGAAAGAGCAAGGAATGAGGAGAGAGTGTAGAACTTCGTACCCAGAGTACCGTTAACACCCATCAACTTCATCTCTTCTTTGCCAGCGGTTTTCAATTTCCTTTGTATTTTTTTTTTCTTCTCTTACAATAGAAGTCTGAGCGAAATCGGGATTTTCCCGCAAAACATATTCACTGTCTAGCTAGATTTGTTAGGAAGTACCCATTGCTTAAATGTGAAGTGTTCCTATGTCATAGACAGAGTTAATGAGACCTGAATTTTTGTTCACAGTGACATAATATTCAAGTTAAGGTAAGACTGTTATTGTATGCTAAGCATTTGATTGGAATTATATTGCCTTTTAAAGATGTAATGCTAGGTAAATGAAAAAGAAAAGGAAAAGTCCGACTCTAATGACCTTCATTTTATATCCTGAAAATGAATGGTAATAACCCGAAAATAGAGAAGTTCCAGTGAGTTAGGATTCATAAATATTAAATGTAATGGAGGAAAATCACAGATCTTTAAGAAATTAACTTGAACAAATGGTGATTTTAGTTACGATGTTGTCATTTTGAGTAATGGTCATTAGCACAGTGGATTATAATGGGGACCAGCTTACTGTATAGAAAGAATGCCTACTGATTAACTCGGCATTTTTTTCCTGATGCTGCAGCCAGTTTACAACTGTACTGTATATCTCTCATTTAGAGTTTGTGATTGGCTCCAAGGGCTCTTTGTTGAGAGTTGTGTGCGCTCTGTTTTCATGATTAAGCTTTTTTATGATTAGTCTCCATTTTCCTTTTTGTTTTAACTTTTACTATGAATAATACGCAGTGCCTTGGAGAACTGATTGGCTGGCTGATGTAATTGAGCTCAGATGCTGTGTCCATTTGGTCGCCACAATTTTCATCTCTGCTCTGTTCTGGGCTGTTGTTTCCTGCCTGGGGACCATGTTTTCTGAGTTAACTTCTCAGCTTTTTTTCACAACTCTACGAATAATCTAGCTAACTTCAAGTCAGGTAGGTATTGAACAAAGGGTAGTTCCTGGACTTCCAGAACCAGTTCCTTGTAACCCACTCAACACATCACCGCTGAAGATGACAGCTAAGGATATAAATTTTTCTGGTGCTGTCTCTCTGAGCAACACTTAGCCTTCTCTGATGTTCTCAAGTCCTTTCTGCTTCTCCCAAGACTGGTTCTCGAACATTCCAGCATCCCATCTGCTCTCCTCCATTGGCCCTCACATCTGCCCTTCCTTACCTTTTCCTTTTGTGAAAACTACTACCTCTGTCAGGACACAATAAGTTTGTATCAGCATTTCCTACTCAGTAAAATTCTTTCTTTATCCATAACTCATTCTTCTCTTCAGGGGGAAGTGAAAGGACTTAAATGACTAAAAATCAATTATATACACATTTCTCGTCCTTCTAAAATTGGCCTTGAATTTGTGTCCACATTTCCTTTGAGAGAAAGCAACATCTCTTCTTCATTTTCCATTTTGGATAATCAGAATTAGCCTGTGCTCATCCTCAAATTCTCCCTCTTGGCAGAAGCATTCTTGCTAGTGGTCCCACAATTCTCCCAGTCATACAGACATGGTTCCAAGAAGTACAAAACCTTCAACTTGGCTGCCTAGATAAGGTCAGGTAGGTGTCATAATCTATACTCTAGAGTCACCCATGCAGATGAGACCGAAGCTGGCAAGTGAGAATGCTGTCTCAGTTGGCACTCTGGCTTGGCTTGCCCCCCATCTCTCTCCCACCATCTCCCTACAGGTCTCCCCCAGGATCATGTCTCTCACAGAGCCCTTACACATAGATCTTCCTCTCAGGCTCTGCTTAAAGGAACCTAGACTAGGGAAAATCCTGTGTAATAAGTATTACTGTTCACATTTTATAGGAAAGGAACCTGGAGTATAGTGATGACAGGTAATTCATCAAATGCCACACACATTGCATAGAGGGAGATGTTAGAATTTGAATCTGCACAAATCTACTTCAGAATATATTCTCTCCTTCATATGCCACTGTCTCTTTGTGATTCTTGGGTAACTTTCCACAGTGCAGTCTGGATTATATCATGCACTGCTTGAAACTTAAAGGTCTCCTGCTTCCCTGAGTTCTGTATCTTGCCATCCCAAGGCCCTGACACTCGATAGCAAACAAAAGGTCCCATTATCAGCACTGCCTGCATTACTTCTGTTGTCTTTCATGCCAGGTACATGGGGCTGCTCATTATTATTCAAATGTGGGACCTAGTGGTCCAAATCTTCCTTTTGGCCTCACACCACCATCTTTCTTTCCAATCCCCTTTTCTTTCCTTCCCTCTGTAGAATACAAAGAATTAAGTCCATGCACAATCTCCCCCTTGATGAAAAGGTTTAATAATAACCACTTGGATGAAACATGCTCTCATCTTCCCTAATCAAGGAAAAGATTTTCTTCCTTGAATTATTACAGAAATTCATAATATTTTTTTCATACTCACCAGTGTTGAAAAAGAGTGAAAGTCATTTGTGTGTTAAGAAATTGAAGAGCAGAGACTCCACCTGAGTTGATTAATTGTCACTGAGCCTTCATAATTTTGGACTAGGCCATGCTACCATAATAGGACCAAAGGGAGATATTGCCAGCTGTTTTGTTACTCTTTATGATTATGGATCTTTCTTTTTTAATATTTTATTTTATTTTTATGTATATGAATGTATTGCCCACAAGTGTGTAAGTGCACCTGTAGCATGCAATGTCCATGGAAGTCAGAAGACATCAAATCCCCTGGAACTGGAGTTACAGATGGTTGTTAGCCACTGTGTGGGTTCTGGGAATTGAACCTGGGTCCTCTGCAAGACCAGTCAGTGCTCTTAACTGCTTAGCCATCTCTCCAGCCCTGATATAGATCTTTCTAACTTGTTCTTTTTATATTTCCTAACATTTTCTCCCAAACTATCAACTATTTAATTTTTTTTTTGATGGCCAGATGAAACCATATGTAATAGAGAAGGTAAGAATGATACAGGGAAGGTCAGGGTCTCTTGCCAGGGTCCTTGGTCTCATTCATTAAAGAATTAAAAATGTACTCAAATGGAAGCTTTAGGGCAATTTTATTAGAATTTAATGAAATATTCTCAGGCAGGCAAGTTATAAATCTCAGCAGCTGTCTTGAGGAGGGGAATTGAGGAGAGAAGGCTAAAAAAATCCAGGAAGCCATGCTGGTTTGAAGAAGCCATGCTGATTTAGAGCCTGCATGGAGATCAGACATGTGTTCGAGTAGCAGTCACATGGCAGGATTAGAAGGAGTTATAAGGTTCGTGCCTTTAATACCAGCAATCAGGAGGCAGAGGCAGGCAGAACTCTGTGAGTTCAAGGCCAGCCTGGTCTACAGAGTGAGTTCCAGGACAGCTGGAGCTACAGGGAGACCCTGTCTCAAATGGACAAAAACAAAACAAAACAAAACAAACAAAACCAACCAAACAAACAAACAAAACAAGGAATGTCAAACGTTGTAGCATTAGGAAAACCATGCTTAGGAAAAAGGCAGGAAGAAGAACAAAAGAGATTGTGCTATTCTGAAGAACTCAGAAAAGCTGACAGGACTCACAGAGAACCACATGTCTGTGACACAGGTCCACAAGAACTGCCCCAAAAGACAGAGATTCTGGGTAGGAAAAGTTCACCACTCCATTAGCTCACTAGGTGTTCCACTCATGTCTTAGCATGACTTAAAGTGAAACTTCTTGCCTCGGAGTTGTCCAACGACCATAAGATTGGCCAGTGAAACTGAAAAGTTGAGTCTTTATTGAGACCAGAAATTGAATAGTCTTCACCAGTTAATTTTATGTGACTTTTTGCTACTCTAATAAGAAGACAGAGATGCGAAACAGAAAGTAAAGAAAGAAAATGAAAAACGAGGGAAACAAAGAACATAGAAGAGAGAGAGAATAAATTTGGATCCATTATAAAAATGCTATAAGAAAATAAAAGAAAACGAATAAGTTGTTTTGTGTAATAATAGGAACATGTTAATATTTACAGTGGGGAAAAGTTGTGAGTGTAGAGATTTTGCATCCCATTTTCTTGACTGTGGATGTTATAATCTCTGGAAGCATTACTGCTCTAGGATTACTATGAGACCATTGACATCTGAAAACACATGGAATAATAGCCTGAAACTGGATAAAAGAAGACCTGAGTAGAATAAATTAAATGACTGAAAATACAATTAATATTAACACTAAGAAGGCAATAGAATAACTTCCCAAAGAAATTAATTGAAGCAATAGATCCAAACTTTTTAAGAAAAAGCTAAGTTTAGTCCATTAAATTAATGTGGAGTAAATCACAGTGTATCAGGATGGACCAGAGAGAGGCAGCCTATGAGGCTCTCTACACGAAGCCTTATGGAGGTTTGCTGAGCAGATGCCATCATAGCCTTGCCCCACATCAGCAGCTAGAATGGATAGCTGTCCTCAGTGGACTCTTACACAGGATGATCAACCTAGATCCCCGAACTCAAAGGGACCACATTTCCAACATCAGATACCACAGCTTCACTGGTAGAAAGAAGCATTGGGATGCCACTAAAAACTGCTGTCCTTGTCCTTCAAGGGCATTGCATCAGAGAGAACAGAACAATCACCCAAGGAGAGCTCACCTCCCGCAGATGAAAGTCCTGTTTGCCAACAACTTTCTTCAAGATCTCAAGACTTCACTCTGAGCAGGTCTTATGAAGTGACTATTTTTGCCATGCAAACATAAATACAGACAACCTTTCTCAGGGCCAATCCTCATACATCCTCTATGAATGACCCTCTGGAGATTCCCTATCAGAGATGGGATGATGTGAATGCTTGTGACGACTTTGCCACTGACTAGATCTTGCCTCTGACCTATTGTTCATAGCCAAGGTCCTCATTCTTCTCATCTGTGAATGAAGATAGTATATTTGCCCTACCACTTTGGTTAGATAATTAGATGATAATACAAAACACCTGATCCAAAGTCCCATGTGTGGGTAATCCTTCCACTAAATGTGTTTCCTTCTTGACTTCCAATAACAGTTCTTTCTTGTTCTGACCTCTACATCCATATTAAGTCTAAACCTGATCTTCACCTGACATATCACTCTGATGGGTAGATCTACCCTTGTTTTAAAAAATTCAACTACAGGTTGTGCAAGAGGGTAAAGGAATAATTCATGCATCCTGCTCTCCAACTCTTATCTAGCATGCTATAGAAGTTTTGGAGTACAGCTGCACTAATGTAGTAGCTGAGAATAATGTGTCCAACCTGTTTGGAATAAGAGATGAATCAGTGACAAGATTAATGTAGGGAAACCATAGTGAGACAAGATGGACCAAAGGCGAGACAACACCCCACTCACTCCACATGAAACCTTGCACAGAATTCATGAACAGGCTATCAGAGCCTTGACCCCACTTCAGGAGTTAGAAATACTTAGATAACTTCAGTGGAATTCTATATAGGATTGTTCCAGAAGTGAGAGGGTAACATTTCAAGGGTGAATGAGAGTAAACATGATTCTCCAAGAGACTCTGATGTCTAAACCAGGGTAACGACAATGTGCATTCCTTTCTGGAGTCCATATCCAAGCTTGTCCTCCTGTTGGATCATTGTGTTGTATTTATGTCCTTATGGTTACAGTACTAAAGTTCCCATTTGTCTAACAAACTAACATTTTTACTCTTGCAAATTCTTCAACTTCTGCCATTTTTTTTCTGATAGTTTTATTAGACTGTGTCTACTGCTCTTAGTCAAGAGGAAATCCTACTTTTAAGTGTCTTTGTGATCAGACTGGACCATCAGAGCATTATAGGAAAATCTTCCGAAAGGGCAAATGATGGGCATCATCTCAAATCCATCTAAAAATGTGTATTTGCCAGCATGAGGGGAGAAGGCATCAGAAGCTCAGCCTACCAGAGTTGCTTGCCCACATGCCCTCTGACTCATCCTTCAGCCTCTTCACATTTCATCATGTAAATGCGGCACGTATGACTGAAGCTATCCCCGGAACTGACAGAGTCTACACTGAGGCAGTTTTACTGAGTTCCTGCCAGTTTTCTTGTGGGAATACAGGACTAATGGTTTCAGGTTCCCTGACATCGAGGCAAGCTAGAAATCTGCATTTTATTTTACATGAAATAATCTTTAAAAAATATTGACATGAAAATCAATTTCCCAAAATCCCATGTAGAAGCATGGGAAATACTTCTGTAAGCCAAATGAAGTCTCCAGACCTGGCTTACAGCTCCACTTGGGCTTACAAGTTTGTGATACATAGAGGCTGTCCATTATTTAGTCTTTGCTGTCAGGCACTCTTCTCTAAATCAACTGCTTTGGGGTTTTTGGTTTTATTTTTGTGTGTGTGATGTTGAGTATTGAACACAGAGCTTTCTACATGCTAGGAAAGCAGTCTGTCACCAAGCCAGATCCCCTGACCTAACTTGTGCTTAATTCTCCTTGCAATAATGGAAGATATCATTCATGAGGGTGCTCACTAAAATGCATAGGATGCTGTAAATACATACTGAGACATTCTTCTTTTATCTTCCATTGACTTTAAGAGGGAATTAATGTGAGATGTAAAACAGCATTCCCAAGAGATGTGAATTCCAGGAAAGTGTGTGTGCGTGTGTGTGTGTGTGTGTGTGTGTGTGTGTGTGTGCATGTGTGTATGTACACATGTGCATGCAAAATAGAGGGAGAGCAAGACGATGAAGCAAGAAGGAGAGGACCTGAAACAAAGAAAACTGATTTATACATCAATTCTCAGTTCTCTTAGTCATTTTGTGTTGTTTCTGATATTCAGGACAAGTACACATTTATTCTCTACAAACCTGTGATTGTCTAAGGTAAACTGAGATGGCTTAATGCCTATTTTTAATCATTCTAGGCTAAATGTAGATGACTTAGCCTTACTTAGAGTAAAATACACTCTCAGAGGTACCACATCCTGAGGAGAATGCAATTGAATGGGCTCATAAATTTGAACTGCTAACGTAGAAGCAAGAAGTGCTATAAAATAAATAATTCAGACGTGCACCAAAGAGCACTAGAACTACATGGACATAATCAATGTTTTCTGTAGGCATAGAGAACACATCTATCAGCCTAGGAATTAGAGTGTATGTCTGTTTATTTTGCGATATTGGCAAGGGTTTTTATTTAAGAAGATGTAAAATTACATGGATTGTTGGTTGCTGGTGACCCTCAAAGACCAGTGTATTTTAAAGAAATTAATAGAGATCTTCATGTTTTCCCATATCTGAATTCATCTATATATGGAGAGATAACTTGTTCCATCACTTCCTCCTGATATCCAAAAGTGCATCATACCACCTTAACATTTAATCCAAAACACTTCCTGTCTCCTGTTTCAGAAGCCATTCTGCTTAGCCCTCCTGTTTCTAGTCAAGTTCTGGGTCAGAATGAGATCTAGACTACTTGCTGGCATTTATCTCTTATCCTGTGGTAGAAAGTAAGAAGGAATATGGGGCTTCTTGCTTCTGGGGTGGAGGTCAGCTGTGGCACTGTAGAGGCAGCACTCTCTCATCCCAGCTTGCTACTTTAAATATACTTTATTTTTTTAATTCTATGTAAATGAGTGTCTTTCCTGCATGGATATGTGATTCTGTGACATGCAGTGTGTTATGGGGGTCAGAAGAGGCCATCAGATGCCCTGGAACTGGAGTTGATGGAGATTAGCCACCCTGTTTGTGTTTCAAATCCAACCCAGATCCTCTGCAAGAACAGCCAGTGATCTTAAGAGTTAACTGCTAACCATCTCTCCAGCCCTTCACCTTGCTTCTTAACCACTACTGTTTCTTCTTGTTTGGTTATGGCAAACAGCCACTCCGTCCTGGCAACTAAGTTCTCGCAGTTACCTTACCTTCTGTATAAAAGTAAAATAATAATGGTCTTATTCACAGTACTGAGTAATAAATGAGGGTATATTTTAAGCACTTAGCACTCTATACATATTAGGAAGACACTCAAATGTTAGTTACTTTCTAGTGTTCTTATTCCTGAGCTTACACCGATCAAGAGATTGATGTTTCAAATTCATGCAGCTAATGTATTTTTCATATACAATTCTCCTTGAAAAAATCACTTTTTCTGTCTCACACATAATTTACCCAATTCTATTGAAGTCCCAAAATTTGAAATTCCACATCTTGGGGGTTTAGAGGATATCCTACCTTCTAGGAAACAATAAAGGGAGAGGTCCTATATTTAGAGTAATACTGAAACTAATAAAGTTTCATAGAGAAATACTTGTCTTTCTCTGTCCATCTGCAGCTCTCAGTGGCTATAGAGTGAATATGGCATTTGGTCATAAGCCGTTAACCTTTTCCTTGGTGTCTTGCTTATCTGGAATACTGTAAACATCTAGGGATTCTAAGGAAAGCAAAGCTTTTAAAATATTTTATTAATTATTTTTATTTTATGCATATGAGAGTATTGTACACATGTATGTAATTGCAATGCCTTCAGAGGTCAGATGAGGGCGTAGGAGCCCCTGGACCTCAAGTTAGGATGGTGGTTAGCAGTCATGTGGGGTGCTGGGATTTGAACTTGGGTCTTCTGCAAGAGCAGCTAGGGCCTTTAACCACTGAGCCATCTCTCCATCCCTGAAACCATGGCTTTGTGTCTTGAGCTCTATGAATTGAATATCACAAGGTTTTAAACACAGGGACTGAATAACCCTCATCTCAACCTCTTGGGAAGGAGGGTTTGGCAAACTCCCTATTTTTCCTATTTTTCAATATTTGCAAATATATATATATATATATATATATATATATATGATGAGATGCCTTAATGCCTTGGGGCGATATCTATGTAAACATAAAGTTCATTTCTGTTTTAAATATATCTTGAGCACATAGACTGAAGGTAATTTTTTAATTAATTATTTTTTTAATTTTTTAATTAATTTATTTTTGTATGTGTATGAATGTACTGTCTGCAAGCAGGTTTGTGCACCTGCGTCGTGCAATGCCACGGGACTCAGAAGAGGGTGTCAGATTCTCCTGGAACTGGAGTTAAAGATGGTTCTCAGCCGCCATGTGGGCGCTGGGGATCAAACCCGGGTCCTCTGCAAGAGCGGTCAGCGCTCTTAACCACTAGGCCATCTCTCCAGCCCTGACTGAAGGTAATTTTAAAGACTATTTTAGGACTGGAGAGATGGCCTAGCGGTTAAAAGCACCGACCGCTCTTGCAGAGGACCCGGGTTCGACCCCCAGCACCCACATAGCGCTTGAGAACCGTAACTCCAACTCCAGAACGCCAGTTCCAGGGGAATCCGATGCCCTCTTCTGACCTCTACGGCATTACACGACACGGGCGCACAGACCTACATGCAGACAGTACATTCATACACATAAATAAAAAAAATAAAAAATAAAACAAAGACTATTTTAAATAAATGATTTTCTGTATTTTGGTTGTAATCTGACATGAGAAATCAAATGTGGAGTTTACCATTTGTGACATCACATCAGTGCTTAAACATCTTTAGATTTTGAGAATTTTTAACTACATATTTTGGGGTTAGAGACTCGCAACTGGAAATGCACAAATAAAATTAATAGCTAAATTTACCTAGTGCCTAATATAGATTACTTCATGTAATCTCCATGACAACTCCATAAAGAAGATATTGTTTTACAATCATTCTTAGGATCAATCATTCTAGGATAAGTTACATGAACTTATCCTAGATCACATAGATGATTCTGGTTAATACAGGGCTGTTAGAGAAGGAATTGATCCCAGAGTTCATTTCTAACCACTGTGATGTACTTTTTTTCCTGATAGGTGAAATGAATAAGTGAATGCATGAAAAAAGCAATCATTTTGAATAACTCTGTTCTAAATATTAGAAAACTTGTCCTACCTAGAAAGAAATTTCTCATTTCCCAAATTAATACTCATTCTTGAACTGACAAATCTGTTTGCATTTTTATTGCCTTTTTAAATGCCTGCCTGTATGTATGATATTCTAAGAAGTTTTAGCAATACAATAGCTCATATTTCAGTTTTGCAATGTGAGTTTAAATTGAACACTGTGAAAAAGGTCTTGTACTAAGTGCAGGACAGACAAAGATATAAATAAGAAGGTATTACCATCTCTTGATCATGGAATAATCACAAATAAATAATGAAAATCATGGACACTGAATAAGTAAAAGATGTACAATTGTCTATCACAATTTTATGAGAGACTGGGGTGGGACCCAAAGAATTTTTTTTTAATTGAAGAACTTTTAGATTCCCATTTTTGATTCAAACAATTTCTGGCCACCTCATCTTTTTGCTATTCAGGAGCAATCCATCTCTTACCCTTTTGTATTTAGTAACCCATTTCCAAGGTTCTTTTGATAACCACAGATGGTTGTGTCTAACGACCATCATCCAAGGAAGATCTTATGAATATTAAAAAAATAGATTTCAATCAGTGGAATGAAATATATTTGGTAGTTTGTAAATTCTCTGTTGAATTAGCACGAAAAATAATCTGTAAAACATCACAAGTATTTTATAAGAGTTGATTTAGGGACTGGAGAGATGGCTCAGCAGTTAAGAGCAGTGGCTGCTCTTTCAGAAGACTCAGAATCGATTCCCAGCACACACATGGCAGCTAACAACTATCTGAACCTCCAGTTCCAGAGGATTTAACACCTTCTTTTGACTTCCATTTGCATTGCATGACATGGGCACGCATACACACATGTATTCAATACACCCATACACACAAAACAAAAATAACAAATAAAATATTTTATAAAGAGTTGATTTGATCATCATCTCTCACTGAAATGTCCATGTGAACTCAGATAATAATCATTTATCATGGATTTGGACATAACACACATGGTAGCCCATAATGTGACTTCCCTTAGAAATACATTAATCATTTGTAATGCTAAGATGAACTGTACTTTGTTTAAAACTAGGTTTTTCTCACATTCCCACCAGTAGCATCACCTGAAAAAGTACTATTTTTAAACCAGTATGAAATTAATAATTTATCCTATATTTCAAAGATCACTGACTTTAGGGGGCATTGGGCATTCCTGTAAACCTAGTACCTTGCATGAAAATATGACAGCCCCATCCACAGACTGGTTGATTTTGATGCTGATTAAGTTAGGAGTTCTTGTCTTGGTATTAATAATGAACACTAATAATACATTACTTTATCATATATGTATCCTGTGACATTGACCTGGTATGTGTTTATTGTTCACTTTCACTCTGCTAAGAACTCTCCCTGCTCCATCTTATTTTTTCACAATATCCCTGTAAGGTACATGTTATTCTTAATCCCATTTTCCAGATCATAAAACTGACGATCATGCAAACTATGTCTTCAAAACCCAAGTTCTTGACTTATAAATTGGTAGCACATCCACAACAGAACTGCTGTTCCTAGTAGCTGCAGACATTTAGATCTCATTGGAACTCCAAGTTCTGTTGACATGAACACAGTGCAGGAGATTTGCTTTTAGCTTTTTGCCTTCTTACCCAGAAAGACCATGTTAGAAATTATTCTTCAAGTGGAGTAGATGGGAACAAGGAGAAGCACCTCAACTAAAAGGTTTCTCTTGGACAGCTTCCATGGATCAACAGACCTGCCTTGCTGCTGCAGTGCCAGGGGACAAGGATTCTTTTCTCACCAGGAGCAGCAGCAGCAGCAGCAGCAGCAGCAGCAGCCGCCGCCGCCCTCGTTTCTCTGGCTCCTTGTTCATTAGTAGTCAAGGTTTTCATTGTGCTCAGCAAAACAGTCACAGAAAATAAATGTGCCGCACAGATGGGCCCATAGAAAATCTACTTGATGTATTCTTGAAAATTCACAGCTAAATGACTTTGAAGAGATGGGGGTTATTGTGTCCATGATTAAAATGAGGTGTGGCATGAATCTTTCAGATACAACACTATCCCTGTAGAGCTTTTTTAAGACTGATAAGGTACAAAGTGGAAGCTGGCCTCTGGCTGCTGGATGTGCCTTGGCTTACTGAAACATTCCATAGATGATGAAATATATTTGCAGTATTTTTGGTTTATACAGACGTAAACTTAAAAGGATAAACTAAGTCTGCACCATTTTCTATAAGCCGAAGCCTTCCATTTAAAGATTTTTTTCAGTTTGGATATTCAAGATCCATGTTTCACTAGACTACCTATAGAACCCACACCAGAATTTTCTGATGTTATCCAGGTTACTATGAAAAAGGAGTTTTAGTCTCTATGTAGATAGGAATAGATCTCAGGAAGAAAATCTTTAGCAAGTATCACAGAGTCTTCTTGGTACAACTATCTTGCATTTTATGTGAGATTGAAGTCATAGAGTACAGATATGCACTGTGCTTATTCTATATAAAGTTTGAAATAATGCGATATCCTCATATTGTGAACACAACTGAGATCTGCAATCTCAAAGCCCACAAAGCAGCTGAATTACAGACTTTAGTAACAGCTAATCAAGTTTAGTTGATAATTTTTAGGTAGTTTTCTGGATCATTAAGCCACATTCTTTTCACTTGAAAATAATTTCCTTGGGAATTTTGTCACTGCAATGTCCACTCTTGCTCTGTATTCTACCTGTATGTCATCATGACACAGTGCCTTAGCGAGGCTACTGTAATGGAATACCTACATCGGGTGGCTTATAACCGACAGATATTCCTCTCTCACAGCTTTGTAGACTTGAAAGGGCAAATGTGATAACTTCTTCATTCATAGATGACTTTCTTCTTGCTTTCCTTACACCAAGTGAGTAATGAATTTGAGTTCCAGCTCTCTTGGGTCCACTTTATATGGACATCAGTCACGTTCATGAGAGCCTCTTCCGTCTGATCTCACCACCTACTTGAGCCTCCACCTCTAACATCATCACATTGCATGACTGGGTTTCAACACAGGAATTACTTGAGGGATCCTTAAAATAAATAACATTTCAAGGGAAATTACATGAGAGAGAACAGTTTTATTAGTAATACCTAATAAACACCAGTATACCCTAAACTATTATTAAAGGAAAATGGTCTCTATAAAATATTAGAAACAATAGGAGAAAATTAAAGATGGAAATGAAAATAAATACCTGCTACTCATAGTTGTAGACTTATATTCTATCTTGAATTGTGAAATTTTGAAATATGGGAAGAAAGTGTAATTTGTATGATGATCATGGCTCTAGAGTTTATAAACTACTGAAAAATTCATGGCTAATTTTCTCCAAACTTTGCTACTCAAGACAATGTTTGAGGGATTATCTGGAAAGCAAAATAGGTCCACGGCTTTAGTGAAAATATTCAGAATAAAGGGATGTTAGGGCTATCATTTTGATCAACTCTATGGGAAAATTGAATATGGTAGTTCCAGGGGAAGCCATATTGTAAGTGCTGTCTTAAACTTGCACAAATGCATGTCCAAGTAATTGTTTAACAATTGACTCTGGGATTTGCATAACCCTGATTGTGCAGCACCTGCTCATCCTGGAAGTGTAAATGTTCCCATCTCTAACAAATTTAAGCTCTTAATCATCTCATAAAGTTTCTGAAAACTTAACAACAATACATTTTTAGCTAGAGCTATTAATTTTCCCAGTACCACCTGAAGGATTTATTAGAGTGAAAAAAATATTTAGTCAGTTCTTAATAATCCAGAGACACATTACCCTGTTTATGGGCTAATGAAAATTATAATTCCAAACTTTCCCTGATTTCTCATAACTCAGAGACATTTAAAATAAAATTCTGGGACTGGAGAGTTAGCTCACTGGTTAAGAGCATTGGCTGCTCTTGCAGAGGACCTGGGTTCAGTTTCCAGCACCCTCATAGAGGCTAACAACTGTCCATAACTCCAGTTCCAGGGAACCCATCGCCCTCTTCTGACCTCCATGGGCATTGCGCACAAGCAGTGTGCTTACACGCATAAAGTAGAAATACACAAATGAATAAAATAGCATTATCTCCCTTTTCTTAGCCCGCTTTGTTCCTCAGCTACCCAATGGTGTCTCTGATAGGAATTTCTACTTTGTAACCAATATTCACTATCTTGATTTGTCTAGTAGCAGAAACAAAGAATGTATAGGCCTTCTGCTGAATAGAGTTGGATTTCTAATGGACCCAAGGAGTAGACTGGAGAAGGGTGTCGTAGCCAACTTCAAGGGAATAAGATGGAGTCCCTGGAGCAGACATGTTAACACAGAAGTTATCTTAACACACTCGTGTAGTTCTTAGCCTTGACTGGTTCCCCATATTGTTTTGTGGTGTAATTGTCACAGTATCTTTCTATATTGCTCCTCTCGTTATATTCTCTTCCCTTCTGAATCTCCTCCTGCCCTTGATGTTATTGACCTCCACCTCATGCAAATGTATGTCTCCTGCTTCATTTCTGGGTCAATATGTTGTTCCCGCTAGGAATGTTTCATCTTATAGAACAAGGTAGAGCAAAGAGATGCTGCCTGTTCTGGAACTTTTCTTCTCTTGTTACATGTTCACATCTGTTTCAAAGTACAAATCAAATAGCTCCTCCTTCATCCGTTAGAAATAACTCATCTCCCTTTGCTATGGATTTCTTAATGATGGCTCACAACCCTCACTGTGCATGGGAATTACTTGAGAAGCCTTTGGAACATTATCAGTTTGGTGACTTATCAGTGATTTAGAATCGATCACTATGTGGGCATATGTGATACACACCCTCCACTGCAAAACGTGACACTGTCTCGTGTCCACATTTCAGAAGCAGTCCAGGATCCACAAAATGAATAAAAGAATGGATGAATTCTTTAGGTGTAAAATAATGTATATATTCAAACTGAAAATGGCAAGCAGCCCTCATGTGGCTGTTATTCCAAGCCCATGCATGTGACAAGGGGAACTATTGGACCTTGGGAAGACTTGGGCGTCATTTCCTGGGATCTTAGAATAATTTCAGACTAAATAACAATCATGGAAAATTGCATCCATTACTTCCATTAAGAAGGAATAAATCGGGGCTGGAGAGATGGCCTAGCGGTTGAGAGCGCCGACCGCTCTTACGGAGGACCCGGGTTCGATCCCCAGCACCCACATGGTGGCCAAGAACCGTCTGAAACTCCAGTTCCAGGAGAACTCCAGTTCCAGGGGAATCCGACACCCTCCTCTGACCTCTGCAGCATTGCACGACAAGGGTGCACAGACTTACATGCAGAGAGTACATTCATACACATACATAAATAAATAAAATTAATAAAAAAATTAAAAAAAAGAAGGAATAAATGGAAGATAGAAAAGGTTTTTCCATGTCTCAAGTGACCTTTCCAAGATCATTTAGCCTATTGTTAAAGGGCCCAAAGATAAGCTAGTATATTGAAAATGTATACAATAGGCCAGAGAAGTTTCTGTATATTGTTTTTTCCTCATATAGCAATGCTTTCATCCTTTTCTTACTGAATTTTATTATACAGTATGGGTCAAAACTACATCAATATCCTTTTTAACAGCTTTGCTAATATTTAAGGATGTGTATCATAAAGTTCACCTGTGTCAGATTTGTAATTCAGTGGCTTTTCATATATCTATAAACTGATGTAACCATTACTATAACCTAAAATATAATACTACTTTACTATCCTAAGAAAACACTTGTTCTTCTTCACACTCACAATAAATGGTCACAGGTAGGTCCAGTATGCCTCTTCTTAGTGATAGGAATGTGACTGATTTTAAGTAACTGGCTGAGGAGCAGAGCCAGAAGGAAAAGTTATGGCAGATACATTTAGAATTCCCACTCCAAACTGATGTCAGTCCTATATTGCACCCACCCCACCATTCTGCAAGAAGGGATTCAGATCAGCCCCAAAGAGAATGGTTGGATGTTTTTCCTCAGAATATATATATATATGAGGTAGATATCTCAACAGGAGGAAAAAGGGACAGTTGAGTCTCAAGGTTTTTCTGTCTCCGGGGAAGACTTGCCTTGAGAGGTCTGTTCCAGCTGTGCTGTGCCATCTTGCAAGTCTAACACTCTATTCCCCACTGTGGCATAGTGAACATGCATCCTTGTTTCCTTCTCCACATCTAACACTATAATTTCTCTATATTGGTTCTCCATCTATGTAAGACAAATTAATGAGTGAGCGATTCTGGAAATTAGTACAATTTGAAAGCTAGAGAGCAAGCATTCTAGTGTGTTTACTGTCAATAGATTGCTGGTGTGTCTTCTCAAAATTGAATATGCAGAGTTTCACAAATAATGGAAAAATAGATTTTTGGTATAAATAATCCATTTTATAGTAAATGACTTTTATTTATTAGTTTAGTCATTTAAAAATGCTTAACATGGGTGAAGAAATAGCTCAGTGGTTCTTGCTATCTAGCTGGGACTGGTTCCCAGCAAACACATGGCAGTTCACAACCATTTGAAATCATATTTCCAGATCTAATACCCTCTTCTGGCCTCTGGGGGCATTGCATACATGTAGTGCTCTTACCTATATGCAGCCAAAACATTCATACGCATCAAATAAAAATAAATAAATTGAATACAAATTTAAGGTTCTTAACATACATATGAAGACTTACCCAATTTGGGATTGTTTTTGAAAGAATATTAATCTTCAATTGATAATGATTTATGATTTGAATGCATTTTTAAAGAAAGAACCAAGAGTCCCCAATGTATTTTACTTATAATTGCATTGTATGCTTATGTAGAAAAGGAGGTGATCTGAGTCACTGATTCTTGTGGAATCCTTTGGAATTTTGGTTACACAGCAGTGCCACCTAGCACCGACCACAGAGGCTGCTTTATTATCATTTTATTATTATTTGGTTAAAAATTGAGTTTTTCAGTATTTAAAGATACTATTAAGAAAAACTGTCTGCACTCTTTGAAGAGGTGGTGGACTGAGATTACTTCTGGAAGTATGTGCAGCAGCTTGTAACCAACAATGTTTATTTGAAAACCCTTGTGATTGGAAGGGAATTGGTGTCAGTGAAGAAAGGGGCTGTGAAATCTGCTGAGGAGTTTCAAATGTCAGAGCTCATATTCATGAGCCACAGGCACCTGTGGCCTTGCTGAGGGGTGTTCCAGAAGCTTCCTGCCTCGAGGTGCTCAGATTGGCAATGGAGGTACTTTGCAAATGGCTTTGATATTTCGTTGCATAGAAACACAAATACATAATATAAGCATGTGTTACACTATATAAACACAAATGTGCATGTAATTTATATGTATATGAAAGAATGGGATGGAGAATGGACCTGCAGAGTGATTTCAGGAGTAGAACAGAGCCTGCCTCCTCCCCAGGGGGAGGCCAGCTGGAGCCAAGGCTCTGCCTGGGAGCTGATGATGGCTATTAGAAGCCCCTTCAGTTGAGGGCAGATAAGCAGGTGTCCTGTGCCAGGCAAGGGAGACAGAGCAGTTCTTGGCCCTCTTTCTCTCTTTCTCGAATGGCCCTCAGTATGACGGACAATGCTTTCACAGGGCTCAGGTCTTAATCTTTTCAGCTCCCAAACTGCGCTTAAAAAAACACATCAAAACAAATCAATAGTATTTAAGAGGGGGAAAACATCACGCTTAGATTGATGCTTTACATAATGAGCCCTTTATGAGATGTAATGCCAACTGTTAATCAATAGACATGCCAGAACTGCCTCTAATACAACCTTGTAGAGTTTTTTTTTAAATTAATCCTTATTAAAAATATTGACTTGTTGTGACTTGCTGGGGCTGCTTCTGGCTCTGTTTTTTATCCTAATTAGGAGGTTACGCTGCACTGCTTAGGCTCCAGATAATAATGTAATGATTGTTGTCTTAAAAATCTGAGAATCAATAGAAGATAGTATCAAATTGTGCCAAGTGTCACAATTATGAAAATTACTAGAGATTTTAAAAGCTTTACAAGAAGAGATTTTTTTCCTTTATTTCTTTTTCACTTGTTTAGTTATACTATTGATTGGTGATTTTATTTTACTTTGTAATTTTTGTTTGTTTAGTATTTGATAGGTTGAAAAAGGTTTTTTTATGGTCTACAGTATGAGTTTCTCAAGATGTCACGCTTCTTCATGTGTCTTCTAAGGGAACAGCTGCATTTCAAAGTGCATTTGTGCCTAACATACTAGAAGCCTCTTCCCCTGAAGGGTTTTTCTCACAGATTTGGAGAACACTGTACAAGCCATTAAGGGAGAACTTTAATCAATGGTCCAACACCAGCTTTAAGACCAAGTATCCACAACACTGTACATACAACATAGGTACAATGTTGACCCTTTTGTTTTGGGGAAATCATTGGCTAGCTAATTGGACCTAAAGCCCTGCTCTACTTTGTCTTTAATTGCTATGGGAAAAAAAAAAAAAAACTGACCAAAACCAACTTGTGGAGGAAAGGTTTACTTGGCTCACATTTCCTGGAATATAGCTAATCACTGAGGGAATCCAACATAGTAACTTAGGGCAGGAACCTGGAGGCAGCAGCTGAAGCACAGGCCATGGAGAAACACTGCTTACTGACTTGCTCACTTGTTGCATGTCCAACCTGCTTTCTTTTTAAAAATTATTTCTATTGAAGTTTTGTGCATTTCATACATAATTTCTCCTTCCAATTTAGACTCGTTTCCCTTTCCATGCCCCCCACCCCACCTGAGTTCATGCATCCTACCATACATGTCTTGTAACTTTTCCTGAGTCTTTTTAAAATTTATCAATGCAAAGGATTACTGTTTGTGGTGGAACTTTTCTGTTTCAGTCAGTTCTTGTGCCACTTCTTTTGTTGTTGTTGTGCCCTCCAATTTGTATTGCTTTGGCATATATATGTCACACCTATACTACCATTATGTTGTCTGAAAATAAAATCATAAAAAAATGTAAAGTGAATTTGTTTTTAATATAGGAGAGCGTCTCAAGAGTGTAGCAAGGTGTTCCACTCATTGAAAGACTAGAAAAACAGCAAGTTGGTATTCATTTGTTCAGGGGATTCAGAATGTGATATTTAGGAAGGATGTAATAATAACAGTAAGAATCATAAAATTTAAGATGTGTATCACAGCCTGTGTGGTCATGAGCACTTTTAATCTCAACACTCGACAGGCAGATCTCTCAGTTGGAGTAGCTTTCTCAGTATAGTTTGTTCCAGGCCAGCTGGGGCTACAGGGAGACCCTATCTCAAGAAAAACATAAAAGTATATATCAGACAAGGAAAGTGGATTCTAAGTGCAGGATATATGTGAACTCTACTACTTAGTGAAGGATTGTCCTTGTAGCCACATTTTGCAGATGAGGCACTTGCGGTTTGGAGAGTTGAATTTTCTCATCTTGTACAAGGGAATCAACAGAACAAAGTCAAGCCTCTGGGTTTTTCAGGCGTATTTCTGCTAGTGATCACTATGGCTACTGAGACCATGAAAATCTCCTCTTATGTTTTAGAAACTTGGTGGTAGCATTTGGTGGGATGACCCAAGACCTCATCCCTGGTAAAGTGCTAAGTACCCCATGTTAACACAGAAGACAACTCTCCATCCTTTATGACTTCCATGTTGAAGGTGTCATCCCTGAAGTGTTCCAACCCAAAGAAGCAGACAGTGTTGTGTACAGCTGGTGAGTTCAAGCTTCCCCAGTCACCCTGGCATCTGTGTCTTCAATCTCTTCATGGTCTGCTCTTTGAAGAGCCATTGTTCTTATGAAAATTAGGGAAGGGTGTTAATGGGAGGGAGTTCCACTCTTGAGCTCCATGTTTGTGAATAAGGAAATGTTTTCCTTCTATAGCCTCTTTAGAGACAATTAAGCATTAGCTTTTGTCAGATGCTAAATTATGAGTGAATTTAGTTTAAAGTATGTGAACCATGCACCCTTTGAAATTTGCCTGAAAAGGCTCATTATAAAACTAATGCTATGAAAAAGCACTCCCTTTCAGATTAGGGAAAGCACCTGAATAGTTTTCATAAGTGGCTGCGCATCATTTGAAAGCATTCTCGTGTTGCCTGAAATGCTTTCAACACACCTTTCAACTAGGAAATTTCACATTCAGCATATCTGTAGTTCTACAAGACTTTCAATAATATTTAAATTGGTTAACTGTATTTCTTTTATATCTGTTTTAATGCTTTTATTGATTGGAGGTAGATAAACTTGATTGTGCATGAAATCTTATTTTTCCACACAAAAGAGATGTGATTTGAGTGTATAAGGTAGAAAACCGCACCTCTAGATGGACGAGACCTTGGAAATGCAAGGGGTTGGGTCAGATAGATGTTTGCTGAGGTCTTTGAACTATGTGGAACTGACTCCTCTGACATTTGTCTCTTCAAGTCAGAGCTCTGAATGAGGTCCTGGATGACACCTCTTTATTAAATCTCCTGAGAAACAGAAAAGAGGGAGAAAAAAAAAACCCTCTTAAGACTCAGTGTGAGATTAAGAGATGGTTTTCATAACCCAGAATTTTGTTTTGTTTTAGGAGCTTATAGTGACTAAGATCTCTATGGCTGGTGGGGGTCGTCTTTCACAGTTATCAGAAAACCAGGAACCAAATCTGTGGACATTTCAAAATCGTACATAAGAATATAGCGAGCTATATAATGCTTTAGTGCATATTTCTTAAACCATACTAAGGTCATATACCTGGCTGCTTTTTTTTTTTTTTTTTTTTTTTGGTTCTTTCGAGACAGGGTCTCCCTGTAGCCCCAGCTGTCCTGGAACTCACTCTGTAGACCAGGCCGGCCTTGAACTCACAGAGATCCGCCTGCCTCTGCCTCCCGAGTGCTAGGATTAAAGTCGTGCGCCACCACGCCCGGCCTATACCTGGCTTTTTTATTGCTCACATGGATCAAACCTATTAACTTCACCTTACAAATAAGAGTTAAGGGCATGGGAAACATAAGCTGCAGGAGGGGCAGCCAGAGGCTCAGGACATTTCTGCATCATGTATAGAGCATGGCAGAAGCAAGGGTGCTAGCAAGACAGAACTGGGTTCAAATCTCAGCTCTGCCATGTGTTGGATGTGTTGGCTTCTTTTTTTTTTATTAATTTTTTTATTTATTTCTGTATGTGTATGAATGTACTGTCTGCATGCAAGTTTGTGCACCCGTGTCATGCAATGCCACGGAGGTCAGAAGAGGGTGTCGGATTCCCCTGGAACTGGAGTTCTCCTGGAATTGGAGTTTCAGACAGCTCTAGGCCGCCATGTGGGTGCTGGGGATCGAACCTGGGTCCTCTGCAAGAGCGTCGGCGCTCCTAACCACTAGGCCATCTCTCCAGCCCCGGCTTCTTTTCTTTAGGAAAATTATATTACCTCTAAGAATTTTGATTTTTCTCTCTGAAAAAAAAAAAAAATGACAGTAATACTAACTGAATATAAACAAAGACGTGGGCATCTTGGCCAGGACTATCAGTCTGGGTACCTCATGTTTTACAAGAGTCTGGGAATGCTGCTCTTACCTAGATAGACATGGTCCTGCTGTCATGAGGACAATGGGCTAGCTATGGAAATGAAAGGGAAGACAAGTGTGCAGGCTGCTGCCTATAAGCTATGTTATAAACAGGAAGGATGCGAGGAACAGCCAGGTATGGCCGATGAAAAGAACAACAGAGGAAAGAGTGCTTTGGAGTTAGCATACTAAAGTGATGGTTTTCCTAGTGTGGTGGTACTCCAGAGCACTCCAGAGGCAGAGGCAGGCAGGTTTCTTTGCACTCAAGATCAGCCTGGTCTACATAGAGAGCTCCAGGCCAACTGGGACTAAAGGGAGACCCTGTCTCAAAAAGACAAAAAAAAAAAAAAAGAAAACTAAAGTGATAGCTTTTGAGCTTCATGCTTAGCACTGACCTAAAATGGTAGAGACTAAGAAAAACAATCAACACACATCTATTGTCCAAAAGCCAGTAGAGAATATGAGGTCTCCTACATGTATAAAGCTCAGATGCCCGCTCTCTACTGTTTCATGATATTCATGTTCTCTTCCAGAATCTTGTGATGATACAGGAATAATAGTGATCTCCTCCAGGGTTTTGTAGGGTCGTGAATAAAGGAGCTAAAGAATGGATTCAAATGAAACCTAGAAGACAATTTTATTAGACTTTAAAGGAAAAACCCTCAGAGCAAGCAATCTGTAAATCTCAGCAGCTACTAGAAGGAGCAGAATGGAAGAGGGAAAGAAAGAAATCATGCTGTTTAATCCAGTGTGGAGGTCAGACATATGGCAGCCCATAGTAGCCATGTGGGGAAGTAAACTTCAGAGAGAGAGAGAGAGAGAGTAAGGAAAGCCAAGATGTTGAAGAAGCCCCAAGTGTTAGGGAAAACACGCTTAGAAAGGAGAGAAAAAGAAAAAAGGAGAGGTCACACTTTTCTGAAGTAATCAGAAAAACAGGCAGGCTTATTACAAAGCTGTCTGTCTGTGATCTAGTAAGCCACTGTGCTGGGGGCAAGGATTCTGGGCAAGAAAAATACAACAAATAATTAAACCACTTATATTCTTCCTGTCTCTTTAGTATGGCTCAAGGTGAAGCCGCCTTCCGGGGGCTGGTGCATTGACCTGCTCCGCTGGAATGTTAGGTCTCCACAGACCCTAAGTTCTGCTGTAGATGCTATACTACTTGAAGACTCCAAGGAGAAACACGTACCTGCACTGAGCAAACAATTTATACACTCCTAAAAATGTTTACTGACATTCTCACATTTAATTTTAGCAGCAATGCTAAGCAACATGGTGAAATAGAAGAAAACACTCTGCATGTGAAGGTTTATTCAGGGCCATTCAACCAGTGACTGGTGGGAAGCATGCAGTCCTGCTCTCCAGGAATCTTCTGGTTGGAAAATCTCTATCGAATTCCTTTGCTTTTCATTTAATTTCTCAGATGGAATATGCTTATGAGTGATATATCATATAACACACGTGATTATTGTAGGAATGTTGAAGGTGACCAACGCGTCTGGGCTTCAACTTGGAAGGCTGATGAGGATGGAACATTCCAAAATATTTATTAACATTTGCCTTTTCTTCTGTGTGTATGGGAGTATACACGTATGTGTGTGCATGGTGTGTATAAATAACTATTACTCGAGAAATTTCTGCTTTACTTTCTTGAGACAGGGTCTCTCATCAAACCTGGAACTAGCCAGCAAGGTGCAGGATCCTGCTGTTTGTGCTGACCACAGCTCTGGGTTCACAGGTACAGAATAGCCACACTCAGCTTTTCACATAGATTCTGGAGATATCCAAACTCAAGCCCACATGCTTGTGCAGTAAGCATTCTCACTCTTGGAACCGTCTCCTTATCCACAGAATGTTGCTTTTTATAAACAATTTGGGGACTATGTAATAAACATTACCTCCATGTTCTAACTAATTAAAAACTACTTTTGGGGTCAGTGATATGGCTCAGCAGGGCAAGTGCTTTGCCATACAAGCTTGAAAACCTGAGTTCCATTCCAGGAACTCAAATAAAAGTGCAAGGAGAAAACCAGCTTCACAAAAGATGGCCTCTAACTTCCACCTGTGTGCCGTGACTCCTATGTGCCCCTTCACCACCCCCAAACCACCAATGAATAAAAAATAAAAACATCAGAAACTGTTTTTCAAACAGAAACATTGTCCCATCCAAGAGAAATCTCCCTTTCCACTAGAAATGAAGTTTCATCATTGAAACTTGGAATTTGATGGCCAAGAAGTTGGATCAAGTGTAAAGGCACTTGCCGCCAAGCCTGATAACCTGAGTTTGACCGTCCCCAGAATCCACATGGTGGAACATACGAACAGACACTCAGCAGTCACATTCTGACCCTGACATGCGTGCCACAGCAAGTATATGCACATGTACACAGAAAAATAAATAAATAATAAATAGATAGATAAATAAATGTCAAAAAATGAGTTTTAACATTTTCATTGAACTTAAGGTGGTGATCAGCGTAACAGTGTTTTAGATTAGCAACAGAGAATGGGCCATCGTATTTATGCACCATTTTCAACGTTTTACTATTCATTATCCAAAATGTATTAAGAAATAGAGTTGATAGAAGGTTACCAGAAGGGCATTCATTCTCTAGAGTATTCTTTGCTGAACAATTGTGCCCTTTTGACTACTTGTAGAATTGTATTGCAAAGCTGGGTTTTGTCATCTTGCTATTCAATGATATTAATAGAAACTTTCAGAAAGCACAACTTCAGGACTGGGAGATGGTTCAGTGGTTAAGAACACTGGCTGTTCTTGCTGAGAACCTGGGTTTGCCTCCAACACCCATTTCGAAGCTAATAATCATCCATAACTCCAGTTCCA
The DNA here is from genome assembly GCA_009823505.1 of Rhizomys pruinosus. Lineage (NCBI taxonomy): Eukaryota > Metazoa > Chordata > Mammalia > Rodentia > Spalacidae > Rhizomys > Rhizomys pruinosus. The sequence continues at coordinate 1,792,265 of VZQC01005070.1, read as the reverse complement.
GGGGATCCAACACCCTCTTCTGGCCTCCACAGACATTGTATGTACCTAATACACTTAAAATATGTGTAGGTAAATACTCAGACACATAAAATAAATAACTTTTTAAATTTTAATTTATTTGTTTATTATTTTTTTTAATTTTTGTTGAACATATTTCTTCTTCTTTTTTTTTTTTTTTGGTCTTTTTGAGACAGGGTCTCCCTGTAGTCCCAGCTGTCCTGGAGCTCGCTCTGTAGACCAGGCTGGCCTTGAACTCACAGAGATCTGCCTGCCTCTGCCTCCCAAGTGCTAGGATTAAAGGCGTGCACCACCATGCCCGGCTTGAACATATTTCATACAACATTTCTTAATCAAATTTAGACTCATTCTCCCATCGATACCCACCCCTCATCCCCTCCCCCGTCAGAGCTCATGGATTCTGTCATACACAAGTCCTGTCTTGAATATTTTGGAATAATATATAATCAAATGGAAACAAAAAAAAAGAGAGAGAAAAACCTATTTAAAGAACTGATCAAAACAGTAAATAACTAACTTTTAATAAAAAGGAAGCGTAACATAGACATTTATAGTATGGAATCTAGTAACTTAAGGAAGTTACCTGCCTGTTGTGCTTAATAGGATGTGTCTTACAAAAATTATTATTCTTTATTTTGACTTTAGGGAAACATGGACTTAGTATACCAAGTTTCTCTTAAACTTTGAATTGGACTATTCTCATTCTACTTTACACAGATTACCTTTATGCATTTTGGTTAATTCTTGTTTTCCACTCCTAATTTCCTTCAGCCTGGACTGGGATACCTTCAATTATTTCACTTTTTATACACTTTAAAACTTCAAAAAGTATGTTGCCATTCATTGCAGGAAATAGCAAATAAATATTGTAAATGTACAGACGCAGCCTTTTGATCTCTTTTCTCTATGTATGTCATATTGTCGTATTTCTGTAGGATTCAACTAATATGTGGATTCTAGAAAAACTCTAGAAAAGGAAAAATTAAGGGTCTCAGCCCCCACATACCAAAAAAATGGACTTTGAGTAGAATTGTTTTTGTCTTTTTGAGACAGAGTCTCCCTGTAGCCCCAGCTGTCCTGGAACTTGTTCTATAGACCAGGCTGGCCTTGAACTCACAAAGATCTGCCTGCCTCTGCCTCCCAAGTGCTAGGATTAAAGACATGTACGACCATGCCTGACTTGAGTAGAATTTTTAAGGACTTTCAAATCTGGATGTACATAAGAATCACCCAGGAAAGATTTTATGGGTACAGGGAAGTAAGTGTGTGCATGTATGTACACATGCCTGTGGAGGCCAGAAGTGTGTGCATGTATGTACATACCTATGAGGACCAGAAGTCTTTCTTAGTCACTTTCTACCTTATTTTTTTGAGCCAGAGTCACTCACAAACCTGGAGCTCACAGATACATCTAGGCTGGCAAGCTTGGGTACCCTCCTGTGTCTATACCCCAGTGCTAAGATTACAGACCATGCTTCTGGGTCCTTGAGGGACACAAAGTTAATCCTTGTTCTTGTTTAACAAACACTACAGCTTAAGCAATCTTTCTAGGCCCAGACTAAATATTTTAAAATAAGTAATATAGGGTTTTATCCTTAATGTTTTGGTATCTTAGATCACTGGCAGGGCTCCATTCTTGTTATTTGACAATGCTTTGGTAACAAATGTTGGTACTGGGGCAAGATGGAGAACCTCAGATAAAAGTGCTTAGTGAATATGAATATGAATCTATAGGAAAAAATACATTAGAATGAAATACAAATTAATTCAAAAGCTTAATACTTATTTGGACTGAAAACAATTAAGGCAGATCCTGGTGGTACATGCCTTTAATCCTAGCACTCCAGAGGTAGAGGCAGACCTCTGTGAGTTTGAAGCCAGTCTGGTCTACATTCCAAATTCCACACCAGTCAGGGATAGTCCCTTTTTCAAACAAGAAGCTTATCATTTATCAAACGTGCTGAGTTCTTGCTATCTGCAAAGCCCTCTGGTAGTTTGTAACATAGATTTTCCAAGCCGCCTGTCCAGGGGTGAACTGAACAATGCTACTGCTGTACAGCATCATCACCACCATCATCCAGGAGCAGATGTTGGAACCTAAGCTTGCAAAACAGTTTGTTATGTGCTGAAGATACAAAGTGCTCCAAGACATTGCCCTTCCAGTCAAGGAGAGTCAGCTACTTGGACAGACAGGACATGAACATAAAACAGATAATTAACAATGCCAGGTAGCATATGCTAAGTGCCAAATCAGTGGCAGCAACAATAAATACTCCCTGAGTTTCAGGGAGGGAGGCCATCTTGACAGGCTCCGGGGGGTGGGGGGGGGCCCTGAAGGAGGGAGTGGAAGGCCAAGTCTTGACCTTGCTGTTTGTGTAAGAATTAGGTAAATATTTTTATAAAAGCAGCATAAATGCAGGTGGCTGTCTGCTCCTGTGTTCTTATTGAAACTTCCTTTTAAAACAAAAAAGGTCCTGCAAATAGCTATGAGATTTCGAAAAGAATGTCTCTCCTCGTTTTGTTTCTGTCTTCATTTATAGTTCACTGTCTAAAATTGCCAATCAAGGATACAGTTAGAATCCCAATGAGATGCCTCAGCAGGTAAAAGCACTTGTAGCCTAAGTCTGGGGAGATGGCATTGATCCTTAGAACACATAACAGAAGGAGAGAACAGACTCCTGAAAGTTGTCTTCTGACCTCCAAAAGAAACTTGGCATATGCGTGCTCATGTCTCTCACATACGAATATACTACAAATAATAAAGGAAATAGGAAAACTAAAGAAGAATAGAAAAGAACAGTTGTAAACATGGATCTTGGAGGCAAAAGCAAAATGTCATGGATCTATCCATTAAGTCAGATCTATGCGTGAAGTAGATCATCAAGTGCTCAAGAGTTTCAACACACCTTGGGCTCACTGCTGCTTAGCACCCTTTACTATATTTCAGGCTGAAAGCAACTCTGCTTTATTACAATTAGGGAGAAAGAAATTTTGCTTAATTTTTCCGTTATAAAAATAAGAAAATGCGTGTTAACATATAATTTATTCACTTAATATGGTAAGAGAAGCTCTTGATTTCATTTTCCCCCTAAGTAGAAAAGCCATTTTACAAGGAGTTGATTTTATAGTGATACAAAAAAATTTTTCAGCCAAGATTAAAAGCTAGCATCAGTGGGTATCAGAAAGAAGCCTATTGCTTATTTTTCTGTTTGTACAGAATTGCAGTCCCTGTATGACAGGCTGATATGGAGATAAAGCTTTACAGATAACAATAAAATTAATGAACAATTAAAGAAAAAAGTGAAATGCTGCTGAAAAGAAAAAGGGGCATATATCTTTCGATGTGCATGGGTAAAAGTCTATGAAAACACTCAACAATGCCAAAATGTTTTCTATCAAGAAAGTAAAGATCATTTTACCATGTTTCTAACAGACCACAGAACCGAAAAAATAGCATTGGTCTGCCTTTAATATGAAGAGCGAGAAGTAGCATCCAAGCACGGTTCCTTCCCTCACTTACCAGCTCCAGCTCAGACTTTGTGCATACAGATGAACAGGAAGAATTTAGTCAGGAATGAGTCCTTAAACCCAAGCTAAAGGCATAAAATTCCAATTAAAAATATTTTTTTTCAAATACAAGAAGTACCTTTTCTCTGTTCCCGCAGCTATTGACTTAAGTTTCACATTCAGCCCTCTTCTTCCTGACTCCCAGAACCAGGGAACAGCATGACAGTAACAGGGAAGAATGCCCTCGAGGCTGGGGAGTTGTGATGGAGAATTCTTTTGCCATTGTTGTTGAAAGGCTGGACTATTAGTTTCATCAGGACTGGAGTGAATACAGATGAAAATAAAGTCATGCACCATTTTAAAATAGAAATCATCAATTAGCCATTTCTTATAAGCCTGGTGACCTGAGGTGGTAAATTTGAATATGTCTGGCATTTTTAAGACGAGGCACATCAGAGTTGTGGGGCTTCTGTGGAGAAGGGGCATCCCATAAACTTGCCAGCAGTGATTGATAATGTTTGGCATAAGTGGATCTCTGATACATTTGAAAACAAATACAGATTTGAAGGTTGAAGTCAGGACTAGCTATCAAGGGTTGGCTTCTATGATGAACAATGAGGTTACACGAGATGGGGACTCAAACATAAAAACTGCAAGGCAGGTTGAATATCACTCTTTTAATTTTTATGCCCATTTCAATATGCTTTATATATTCTCTGTCCATCTTTTGGTTTCCTTTAATTAATTAGTTAATTAGTTAATACATTAACACTTACAACTGGATCTCACTATATTGCCCAGTTGACAATAAGCTCCTGATATTCCTCCCTAACTGTTTGGATTCTAGGTGTTTACCACCATGGCTTGTTACCTGTGTCTTAGGGTCTTCAATTTATTACTGCTTCTCAGTGTACCTAACTGACAATCCTGACTTTTTGATCATGGAAATATTTCCTCCTGGGTACATGACTACATTAGTTTCATACAGTTACCCTATGTTCTTAACAACAGAAATATACAGTTGGTCCTCCATATTCATGAGCTATGCATCAATGGATTCAACCAAATGCAAATCAAAAGTATTGTAAGAATTATTGCATCTGTATTGAACATGTACAAACTTTTTCTTATCATTCTTCCCTAAACAATTATCTACATAGCATTTACATCCTGTTTCGTAAGCAATCTAGAGATGATTTAAATATTCGGGAGAATATGTATAGGCTATATTCAAACAGTATACCTTGATTATATGGAAATACATTATTGTTTTGCATAAGAAACTTAAGTGCCCATGGATTTTGATATCCTTGGGGTTCCTGGAATTAATCCCCCATATGTACCATGGGATGACTGGCATTTGTATAATCTGGAACTCACTCAGTGTCATACGGTTGGTTCTTCTGTGGGTCCCTCTCCTTGATTAGCAAATAGCTGGTCCTTTCCTTGTGACTGCATATGAGTCCCTCTGTGAATATGTCCTATCTCCTCTGTTAATGAGGAAAGCAGTCATACCGGAATATTTCCTACCCTGATGATATCATTCTTCTCGATTACCTCTGAAAAGATGCTGTTTTCAGTTGCAGCAATGGTTGGAACTATAATCACCTGTCGCTACAGGTAGAGAGCCCAAAATGTGAATTTGGTGGGATAGCCAAAAATCCTATAACACTACTTTGGCTTTCTAGAAGTTTTATATCCTCACATGCACAACAGCCTACCCCTCTGCATTGGGAATGCTTCAAATGCAGATAAGGCAAAAACTCAGTCTGGCTATATTAAAAAAGGGAAATTCTTGACTCACACAACTATGAATTTCAGGATACATTTATCCCATCTCTAGGCGCAGCTGGATCCGGATCTGAGGTTATAGCATCAGGTGTTGATCATGCTCTCTCCACCTGTCAGTTCCTCTAAAACGCCTCCTTTCTCAGACTGATTCTTTCTCCAGTGCAAAGACTGCTGCCAGTTTTCAAAACTCCATTCTAGTCTACAATCAGCAACTTTATTAGAAAAGGAGACTATCTCCTTTCCATTGTTGTATTGAAAGTTCCAGATTCAGGTCTTGTTAATGATCACAAACTACCTTTGTGATCAAGTCAACAGATGCTTTGATATGTAGGAGCTGCTTGCTTTGATGCTGGGCTAGAATGAACACTGACAAGGTGTGGGCTTCAAGAAATCAGGATTGCTTTCAGCAGAGGCCCTGGGGATGTTTCTGTAAGCACTCAAACCAATGGTTGTTCACTCGGCCAAATTTCCTTTCTCTTTTTCTCGCAAGCTCCCAAATTTTCTGGGTCTATACCCAGGGAGCTCCTCCTTCCCGAGATCTCGTTGATTTCTCTACATAGTATTTGGTTTATTCTTTCATTATTTCCCAAACCTTTGGCATACCTTTCTGTCTTGATGAGCTGAAGGAGGCAATCAATCATCCTATCATTTTTTAACAACTAATGAGAAGTGACTGCCCAACAGATAAGATTTGTGTGTCTCCATATATGCAGATATGATTTTAGCTATTCTTTTTTTTTAACATTTTTTTATTGATGCTTTGTGCATTTCATACATCATTTTCCAATTCAGTTCAGGTATATCTCCCCTTCCCTTCCCCCCAACCCCCACCCCAACTGAGATCATGCATTCTGCCATGACTGTCCTGCATATCTCTCTCTGTTTTTTTTTTTCCATTTTTTAGCTATAAGTGATAATCCATGAGTACAAGCATCCTTCATGTATAACCAATTTGCAGGCTGTTGTGCCCAAACACCCACAGCCCCACCTTCCAGCGGGGGGTGAGGGGTTGTATGTTCAATCAGGTTAATCAAATGAGGGTCCAGACTACATTGCTGTAGTTTCACCCTTCACCCCAATCGCAGCCCTTACATTCTACCATGCCCCCTCTTCCGCAGATTATTCCCTGGGCTTAGAAAAGGGGCACAGGTGGATGAGAAGCAGAACAGTCCACTCTCTCTGGAGCTGTTGTCTTGGATTCTGGTCAATTCTGGCTGTTTCCTTTCATGGGCTGACAGTCTGTCCAGGAATAACCTTTCGATCCTACTAATGAAGCACAAGCAATTAGATATATAGGTACTTAAGCAGCATTAATAGTTATGGTAGGTTACTTTGGTATAGACACATATGTTTAGATGAAATGTTGATCCACGAACTACATTTTTCCCTGTTAAATATGTGGCTTATGATATCTCCTAACCTGTAGAGGATGTAAGCTTGTGGCATCAACCATGGGTCATTCCTCCAAGGAGAGAGCCAATAGCCGATTAGATTTGGGATATACAGGCATATGGCTGCCTCTGCTGCACAGTATTTCCAGGCAGGTGAGGTATAGCTGGTGCTGACGGTGGAGTCTTGCTTGACTCAAGGAGACCCGTATTTGTTTTATTAGTTTAGTGGCCCTTGGTAACACTCTCTGGTATTCCAGCTATTCTACTCAGTCAACCATGTCTGGAAATTATTTTCAGTGAGTATTTATTGTCATTTCTCATATAAACAACCAAAGAAGCTGGATTTTCAGAACATCTGAAAAAAAAATACCTGTTGTTAATTCAGGGAAGGTAGAACCTAGGTCTAATATATGAGTATCAGAGGATATTATATTGTAGTTTAAGAGCTGAGTCTTCTCAGACAATTTTCATTTTGTTCATGACTCTGTTTTCCTTTGATCCTAAAGCAATTTACACCAGGTGTGGGGGGTGCACGCCTTTAATCCCAGCACTTAGGAGGCAGAGGCAGGCAGATCTCTGTGAGTTCAAGGCCAGATGGATTTACATAGTGAGTTCCAGGATAGCTGGGGCTACAGTGAGACCCTGTCTCAAAAAGACATTTTTTTTTTACATTTGGATTAATTTCAGACATCTTCATGATCCTTGGAATGCTTTCATTTGTGGGAATATATGAGTTACCCAGGGGATGTCAGGAGGCTGAATCCAGTAATGATTGCATGGAGAGTGAATGATCTAAGCAAAAAGTTCTAGACTTGGAGATGGTCATAGGAATGATGCAAACCTCCAACAGGTGCGTCTACTGCTGTCAAGAGGCGGCAAAGATCAACCCAGACTGGCTTCTTGCCTTCTGGCCTTTTTGATACCACTGGCTACATGACAGCCCGTCTCTCCTCTCAGCTTGCCTCTGTCTATTCCAATTAACTCAACCCAGACATAGCAGTATCTTGATCCTCTATTTTATCTGTTCTGTAATTCTTTGGCTGTAAGTAAATATTATCCAAGATTAATGCCTGTATTTATTCCCCAAAGCCTCTCCATTTACTATTTCTGCTGTTAGGGGCAGATGGCAGCTTGGCAGAATAGTACCAGCTCCTTTTGCAATGCCTGGAGTTTTTCTTGATCAACAAATATCTTGGGAGAAACAAGGAACCCCTGTTTCCTATCAGGCCACACATTCTGCCACAGTGTGCAATTTTAACAGAATCACAGTCTAGACATCTATGATTGGAGAACCCTGCCCTACCACTTCATTACTTCCTGGCCCTTATCTGAGTGCCTGCCACCTGGTAGATGCTTAGTGAATGTAATTATTAATGAGTGAATGAGTGAATAAATAAATGAATAAGTGCCTTTCATTTGAGACATCCATATTTCATCACATAATTTTCACATTTCAACATCTGTAGAACAATTGATGTCAGCATTCAGTTATTGCTGGCTAGAGAGATCCTTGTGTTGGAGCTTCCATTGTTTACACATGTGTGAATGTAGTCACAACTGCAACTAAGTCATGTGCATTACTGGCAATTCATCACTAGTATCGAATTCAATTGTTGGCTTTAAATGTAGCAACTTTATGTTTCGTTTAACCTACTTAGTATCTGAGAATATTATATTAATATCTTCTTATGATATCAAAACATCTTCAGGTTTGTGAAATGAAAATGAACATCTACGGGAAAACCCCTAGGATGATTAGAAGATGCTATTTTAGGAAATGTTACATATCCAACTGTCCAGCCCAGAGCATTTTCATGTACTGACAAATGACTTGAGACAAAAAAAATGATTAAGGAAGTTTTATATTACAAATGAGAAGTTTTAAGAAATTACTTTATTTTTCCCTAAGAGGGTTATATAATTAAAATCTGACTCTAAGTCAGTCTTAAAAGATCTTTCAATAGACTTTAAAATTATGTAGTACAGAATCTATCCATTGTCATTTGACAACATTTTTGTTAGAAATTTACAAAGTCAAAAAACAAAATAAATATAATTTAAAAAATAAATTTATAAAGTCATAGTGTATCATGAAGCCAGTAGATGGTAAGACTTCATAAAATGATCGAACACTAAGATAGGAAGAATAAACACTTCATTATCATCAAGTCTCAACTCTCGTCGCATGGAATATTTCCTGCTTCCTCCCTAAAATTAAATGAAGTTGCTTCCATGAAGTTGGAGTATACCGATGAAAAGAATTAAAAATTGAGGGAAGTCACAGAACTCTTCGGTCTGAGATTTGCAAGGGGGAGTATTTTATGTGGGAAAGATGGGTAGGATCTACCTGTGTTTTCATGCACAGAGTAGCTGTTCTTCTGAGACAGATGCATAATGGGACTGGGTGATTCGGTTTTCTCTCCTTCTGAATGCATAAGTCCAAGAAAGGGAACAACTTTAATAATAAAATATGAGACAAAACAGATTGTCTTCATCAACATATCAAAAGACTGAGAAAAGTGAAGAACACTCATGCTCTAGAGTACTATTCTGGGATTGGGAGGGACTGCTCTTTTGAAAATAAGAGTCAGTGATTTGTTGAAGATCAGATACGCTTTGGGACAAACACCTTCTGAGACCCATTGTGCACTGAGCTGAAGTGTAGACAATGAAATTAACAGAATCTGCATACATGGCCTGTAAGCAGCAGTGCTGTTGTGTGACTGAGCCTGTAGGTCTTCATGTAAACAAACAAATACACAAGAAGCCACACCGTCTTCATTTGCTTCTTAGAATCATTTCAGGATGATCTGGTATTTCTAGAGCATCCTTGAAGTTTGCCTTGTCATCTAACATAAGTCAGAACTTACAATTCCGTGGCTATCTGACACTTGTCACTAGGTCCTTATTTAGATGACAGTGGCATGTCCTTTCATTGACTGATGAGGCCATTTGTAAGAAGAACCAGTTTTAGAGAGTCATAATGCAGGGCAGTGTATGGTTCACAGTTAAGACCCCATGACTATCTTAAACATTCTCCTCTTCTCTAAGTTAGATCTTTCTGACAACCCCCATTTTCTCCTTTCCTGGCATTCCCTCTCTTCCTTAGCAACTGTTCTAGTATTCTTTCCCCCAAGATACATCCACCCCACAGTCTCCCACTTTGGTGATTTTGGGTCCCAGAGCTGTCAGATTTCTGGCACCGGTCTGGACAGATTTATCAGGATTAACCAGACTCCGATGTGCCTTTTGCTAGCCTGGATGCTTCACTGGTAATATTTTGAACTTAGACTTGCTTGCTTGCTCCCAGCAGTGGGACAGTGCCAGGTATAATGGGTATCTTTTAAGAAATCAGGAAACAATTGATAAATATTTCAACCATTATATGATATCCATGGAAAAGTGAACTTGATGATCTTATGAATATGTTCTATTTTTTTCTAAAAATGTATTTTTCCATCAGCTCTTATTTTTGTCTCTGAGGCTTCTTGCAAGAATCCTTGAAACTATGAGATCAAGTATGACCAGACCAGTCCTCTAAAGAACAGGATTACATAACTAAATGATTTGGTAGGTGCCCATGCCACCTTTGTTTGTCCTATTTGTTGCTGTCTATACTGATTCTTTTGACCTCTTATTTCTGTAGATATGATATTTATCCATCTATTTTTGCTTCATCTTATCATGCTATTACCTTGAATGCCCCTCAAATGTTCACATGGTATAGGTTTGGTTCCCAGGAGATAAGGCATGTCCTTTTGCTCTGGTTTGGATACTAAGCCTATTATCAAGCCAATCCCTAATGTAATTGGAATCCTTCATGCCATTTGATTTAAAAAAAAAAGGTTCACAAATTCCTGAGAAGGAGAATGATGGTAGCATAAACAGCTTCTGACTTGAGCAGAAGTGGTGCTCCTAAGTTTGTGGCTCTCACCTAAGAAGAAAAGGGGACAGAACATGTGATGAAGCCAGGATTGGAGCATGTCCCCAGCATGCAGCTGCACCCTTCCTCTAAATGTTCTAGTGACAGTCAAAATTAACCATGTCCCCTAAACCAATCACCTTCTTGCCTCTTATTATTTGTATTTTAGGTGAAGTGTTTCGCCTGCATGTGTATAAGGGTACGCAGGTTGTGCAATGCCCACCATGGCCAGAAGAGGGCACCAGACTTTCTGGAACTGGAGTTACTGATGGGTTTTTACGGGCCAAGTGGATTCTGAGTAGTGAACCCAAGTCCTCTGCAAGAGCAACTAGTGCTCTTAACTACTGTGCTATCTCTTCAGCCCACTTTCTTTTTTTTTTTTTTTTTTTTTTTTTGGTCGGTTTCGAGACAGGGTCTCCCTGTAATCCCAGCTGTCCTGGAACTCACTCTGTAGACCAGGCTGGCCTTGAACTCACAAAGATCCGTCTGCCTCTGCCTCCCAAGTGCTAGGATTAAAGGTGTGCGCCACCATGCCCAGCAGCCCACTTTCTAGAGCAAGTCCACCTCCAACTTTTTCTACCCTTTGAGTTTCAGTAACATTTTCCTTATTATCTGATCCATAAGAAAAGAAGTTATTTGTGATCCTAGTACAATACAAAGAAAACAAAATACTTGCTTTATTCATGCAGACTCTACTCTCATCTAGGGCCTATGCGTGCATTTATATAAGATAGCCTACTGGACAAATAAATACATTAGCACTGGAGTTTATAAGGAAATATTTTTATCCTCATAAACACTAAACAAGTGTTTACAAACTTATGGCAGGCTGTCACATGCTTTGGAGGTATAGAACAGAAAGAATAAAAAGAGTTCCCATTAGGAAAGGACATGAAAGTCTTCTTAAAGAAATAACGATTCAAAGCTTGAAGAGTAGAAGGAGGCAGACAAGCAGACCATAGAGCAGCCAGGGGGAGACTCACACCCTCCCCCGCCCCAGCATCATCAAACCTGAGGGGACTGAGGTAAAACTGCAGTGTAACAGCGGCCAGAAGCCGGCTTCAAGAAGAAAGAGCTGATGACCTGGTTCACTGCTACCAACCGGTCAACAGAGATGACTGAGGAGTAATTGTTCGATTTGGGAAGGTCGTCTTTTGAGACCTGAGTGGGCACCATCCTGGTGTGGTAGTGGGAAAAGGAGAGAAACTGGAGTGGTCAGAAAAATGATTACAAGATGGCCAAGTGTGGACATTAGAAGAAGTTTTTCTATGAACTAGAATATAGTACAGTTGATTCCTGAAGAAACTCTTTCGTCATGAAAGATTATTATTATTATTTATTTGTTTGCTTATATATTTGTTTTGTGAGTAGAAGGTAGAATTTTTACAGCTCATCAAGAATTCCATGGGGGCAGCAACATTCGTCTGCTTTGCTTTGGGTATTTAATGGTTCTATCCCTACGTCATAGGGCAGCACCTGACACACACCAAGTATTCATTAAACCTTTGAAGATTAAATGGATGAGAGTCACTAGATTATGTTTGTGTGGGGTGACTGGGGTGTTGGAAATATCAAGTATACAACATAAAGCCCCAAAATGCAGAGACAGCTTTCAGAAGGATTGTCAATAAGATCCAGCACATGTGAAAGCCTTGACATTTATCATAAGTGAGGCTATTTTTAATATAATCAAAACAAGAACAAAATAGATGCAGAGGTATAGGGTCTCCAGCTTTGGGGTAAAGTCTCCAGCTTACATATTTTAGAGAGTCTTATAGTGAATGGGAGACAATCCAATGAAAATAAAGAAGGCTGTGTGAAGATTTCTCCATCAGAGCTGAGAACACAGTTATATTAGCTTTTTTTTTTTTCTTCACTGCTGTGACCAAAACACCTGTGAAAACAACTTAGGGAGGGAGGATTTATTTCACTCACAGCTTCAGTGAGCAAGTAGAGTCTCTGGATCCCTTGGCTCTGTGCACCGGGGCAAGACACCTTGTTAGCAGAAGTCTATGGTTGAGTAGCAGCATCCTGCTGGACAGGAGACAGACAGCAGAAAGGGACCGGCCACAATACACCCAGAGAGTTGCCCCTGCATGCTTCCTTCAGGTTGGCCCCGGCCTCCTGAATTTTTCAGACCTCTCTAAAATAGCACCTCCAACTGGGAGCTAAGCAGTTCAAAGCATGGGCTTTGGGGTACATCTCATAGTCAAGTATAAAAATAGTGAAGATATATCACAAAATTTCTGGGCAGTTTGAAGCAATATCTCAAAGCAGATATCTATGTCCTCTGCCTTGTTGGATAAGCCGTCATTGTAAATTTGTGCTAGGAAGAGGGGACCTCATGACTGATTGGCTTGTTTTACCTGTGAAGTCATATGGCAATAGAGCCAGGGGTGATTCTGGTGGAATAAGTAAAGAATGAAGTGGAAACTGGTGGGAGCTGTGGAAAGGAAAAAGTGGCTCTTTGTTAAGAGCTCAAAGAACTGCTTGGTGAGCTCAGCCCTGGACCGGCACAAGCTAGGATTGAGAAACCGCAGTGCTGCATTTGCTTCTTCACTGTTCCAGTGCAGTCCATAGATCTCCTAGTGTCTCTAATTTTTGATTCCCCCTCCCCATTTCTCTCTCACCACGAGTCCTCGTCACACAGGACAGCCCCGGCATCCTCTCCTGTCCCACCCTTCCTCCCTAGGTTTTTCCTCCTCTCTCACTTGTTCCCTTTTCCAATCTCGTCCATGCTGGTATCAGAATTTCACCAGACTTTCTCCATCATAGAGTCTCTGCTCAAGGCTTTATCATGCTGTATCTGGGGCAAATCTAAATGCCCCACCTTAGCCTTCAAGGCTTTCTATTACTTCATCAGACTTTACCTATTGAATTATTTTCTAGTTCTTCCTTGGTGGGAGTTCAATTTATGTACTTTTTTTTTCTCCTTTCAGGTCCCTTTGCAAGCTTTTCCCTGGAAACAGCCGCCTCTTTCTGCCAGTAAAAATCATTATTGCAACTTTAATATAGATCTTGTTATATCTTAATAGTAAATCATGCTTATTACAGAAAAAAAAATAATATCAAATACAGAAAAAGCAGTATTTCAGCCAGGTGTGGTAGTGCACGCCTTTAATCCTAGCACTTGGGAGGCAGAAGCAGGTGGATCTTTGTGAGTTCAAGGCCAGTCTGGTGTACAGAGAAAAAGCAGTATTTCCATGACTCCACATACAGTCCACTTAACATGCATTAGCCTCATTCCACACAATGAAATATTAATTATACTTCAAAACATCCATATGGGAAATTTGAAGTAATCTTTAATGTGGAAATGCATCCATACCATGAGAGTTACAGTCTTGGAAAGACCATACATTTAGTAAATGTGTTGCAGGGAAAGATCTGCTTCCTGTGAGCAGTAAGAATATGCTGGGTCTCCAGAAAGTGTAAACTTCAAGGCAGGAGGAAGCCAGGAGGTAGTTGTTCCTGGAGCCTCTCCCTGGTATTTGGGAGGTGGAGGAGAGGGTGATTAAATGGAGACCTGGGTACTCTGAAAAGATAAAATCTTAGCTGCTCTCGCCTTCTCTAGTTGGACAGGTGCTGGGCTTGTACTGCAGGCTATGAGCACTGAGCCTCTTGCAGCTTCCCAGGGGACACTGAGCTTTTTTTTTTCCAGGGGGAGTGCAGCACTTCCTCACTTGGATGCACCCAGAGTGCCATCCTGTGGCCTAACATGAGCTGTGTTTGTGTGTGGTTGTGACAGCCTGTGGTATTTTTATAAGGAGTTTTATGAGGAACAAACTATAATAATGGAAGTAAGCTTTATCAAGTCTTCCTAAAAGCATGACTGGAGAAGGGGAGGAGGAGAGAAAATGTAAAGAACACCTTAGAACTCCTGTCAAATCGCTTCCAATTATAATCCTCATCTGGACCATTGCTGGTTCTATTCTGGTGTCTAATTCTTAGTTGCCATTTTAATTCCTCTGCTGTTTCCATGGTTTCTTGCCCCCTCCTCTTTCAAATGTACATTAGCAATGATGTTTGCTTTTGTCTTAATTTCAAAACAGATTTTAAAACGCTAATATTTGTAATGTCAAGAGATTAGGTAACTTGACTTAAGGAAATAAGGCATTTCACACTTCGGAAAACTGCAGTGGAGCAACACCTCCCAAACAAAGGATGAAGAGTGGCTGGCTCCCATATCCTAAAGCATGGGAAAGCACAGGAAGTGAAATGTGACATAGGACTGAGAATCTAACCCTTAATTCCAGTAAAGGGACAAGGAAACAGGGGTTTCCATTCGCTTCTGGGAGATGGATCGAGTTGATGCAAACTTCCTGGGTGATGGTCATTCAGTGTATTTAAAAAATAATTCAAGCCGGGCGTGGTGGCACACGCCTTTAATCCTAGCACTTGGGAGGCAGAGGCAGGTGGATCTTTGTGAGTTCAAGGCCAGCCTGGTCTACAGAGTGAGTTCCAGGACAGCTGGGGCTACAGGGAGACCCTGTCTCGAAAAGACCAAAAAAACAACAAAAAAAAAAACAAAAATAAAAAATAACTCAAATAAAATTTACATGTGTTCATGTACATTGCTGCAGTCAGTCTTGTTTCAGACATTTTCCTTCAGAAAATTAACAGAACTGTAGCAATAAATATTGTGTAAATTTGTTGTCATTTACAGTAATTCAATAATTTTTCAAATACCTAAACATTTCAGATGTGATTTAATCAATATCAAATGTCATACAATGGAGAAGCTGAATAATCATTGAAAAGTGTTTTTATAGAAGAATATTTAATGAAGGAGAAAATATTACCAATTTATTCGGAAGCACTAGAAAAATATCAAGTTAATAATTTAGGTTATATAAATGACCTTTAAAAGACAAAGTTAAGCTGGGCATGGTGGTGCATGCCTTTAATCCTAGCACTTGGGAGGCAGAGGCAGCAGGATCTTTGAGTTCAAGGCCAGCCTGGTCTACAGAGTGAATTCCAGCTGGGGTTACAGGGAGACGCTGTCTCAAAAAGACCAAAAAAAGAAAATAAAATATAAAACAAAGTTAAGCTGGGGCTGGGTGTGGTGGCACACACCTTTAATCCTAGCTAGCACCCAGGAGGTAGAGGCAGGAGGATCTCTGTGAGATGGAGGCCAGCTCCTTCTACATAGCAAATTCAAGGCTAGCTGGGGCTATAGAAAGACCCTGTCTCAAAATAAAACAAGGTGAACAATAACAATAAGAAAGAACAAGGTATAACCCCATCCTCTTCCTAACTGGAAGTGGAAACCAGCACGAGCTAAAACCATTAAAATGGCAGCTTACAAATGATCTCTGACACCTCCTGAACCTACCTTTCCTGAAATAAAACTCACACAGTCACAAGTACCACCAGGCAACACCACCCAGACCCTCTAGGCTAGAGAGGGCTATTCTTGTCCAGTTCTTATTTTCATTTTCACTAAGATTGATACCCCTCCCTCTTTGAGGATGAATAAACAGAGGCTGGAGAAGACAGGGACTAGGTCGCAGTGCTATTCCAATCTAGAAATGGAAGTTTCTTCCTTTTAAGGGATGAGCGAAGCAGGGACAAAGGCTTTGTCATGTGCTGTTCTGCAACATTGGACTGTTCCTTAATTAGACCAGACTCAGAGGAAGGAAACATCATTATCAATGTCACCTTTCTCAAAGCCTAGTAAACATGGCTACACAGGCTGGAAAAGTGTGTAAATATATGTGTCACCATATCTACAAAATAATTAGATATAATTATATCCATGATATAAATGTGCTATGCTGTGATCATTCACTATGCTTATAAATCACCTCCACATATATCTCAGAGAACTAAGCCATATTCCCTGTGGAACTATAAGACTGCAACCATCACTGAGGATGTTAGTAAAGGAAGTGAATCCTTAGTCATGAGTCATAAAAAGAATATATATTTTCAAATGCTTTATATTTTAACATTGTAAATTTTACTTTATGCATGTAAGTTAAATTATATCATAACATTAACTATCAAAATACTTCTATAATTTTAAAGAAAATATAAATTGTAAGGACTTAGATAATCCAGTGTCTAGACATATCTTAAAGTTCTTTTTTTTTTTTTTTTTTAAGTGAGCATCCTCATGGAGTATGGCCAGGCATTCTTTGTCCTGTGCGTAAGGAAGGAAAGCATAGGAAACTGCTTGTACCCACCACTCCTGAGCAGTGAAGCAACATCATGGAGATGTGATTTTGTGTTGGTTGGTGTGGAGCCCAGAAGCACAGAGGAAGTAGAGGGTGCTTATGGGGAGGAATGGACAACGTTGAGGAATTCAAGGTTTCATAATTCTAGCTCCCATGAAAGTCCCTTACTAACAGCTTCTTGAATTTATCTGCTTATCTGTCATCTTTTCATCGTTCATTTTGACAAGTTTATAGAAAATCAGTGCACACCAAGAGAGAAAGTATTAAAATGTTTGCCCCTAACAGAAAATATTTCTGAACAAGACAAAAATGTCTAAGCAAGCAAGATATTAAAATATTATCAATAATGTAATGTCAATAAATATTTGATATTATGTATTAGGTACCATGCTAAACCGTCTTATTTGTTCCTCTCAAACAACAATCCAAGAAATAAACAAACGTGTTTTCACTCTTGATGAATGAGAAAGCTCAAACAACTAGAGATATAAAGATTGTTCAAAGTCATTCAGCACATAATAAGGAGCTGAATTTATTACTAAGCAATTCCCTCCCCAGTTTGCAAACTCTTTACTACCATCTCCAGTACTGGTAGAGCTGTACAGTTCTATAGGAGCTATGGCTTAGCTTTCTGAGGTCCTACTATAGATTTGGCATGGGAGAAGCCTCTTGTTCAAAACTTTTTGAGAACCATATCAATGTTAAGACTGTCCAGTAATTAAAAAAAAAAAAAAAAGAAGCAGCTAGAACAAGATCCAAGTAATCAAGAGCACATTTGTGTGGGAGGAAAATAAATAAATAAATAAGCAACTAGTGTTTGAGAAACATCAAAGGAATGTATAATCTCCTAACAAGTAAGAGGTGAATCCCTGTCTGACTCAGCTACTTTTTCCTTTCCTTCCTCCTGTGTTTTTTTTTTTCCCCCCAGTTTATCTTCTAGTTACAAGGAAGAAACCCCAGGGATAAATCACTTCATTCCGTATCATTCTTTTCTCCCCCTTTTGAATTTAAATTTGAAAACGTGAAGCCTGAGAAATTCTAGAATCTAGCCTTTTAATATAAAATTTAATTTAGAGGTAGGCATGGAAGAAAGGTTGTAGAATTTCTAATGGATTCTGAAGGAACATGAAATTAAATATTGGTAATTGTTTGCTATGCTTTGAAATGAAGGCTCTAAATCCATCTCTTCATGGGAACTTCCAGATGTACCAAGCATCAGCGTGACAACTGAAATGGAGAAATGCTTTAAAAATGATGAGAAACCTAATTTTCGAAAACCAGATGACAGATACAAAAGTTGGCAGTGTGTCTAAAAGAAAACATAGCATGCAGAGGGAGATCTAAAAATACTGTAAACAAAAACTGAAAGAACAACTTGGAATTTTACTGAGAAATTTGTAGTTTTAAAATAGTACCAAGTGATTTATTTCCTCCTTTACAATAAAATGTGATAGATTTTTTTGAGATTTTTTTTAAAGTATAGTGCTTTGTAAAAAAAAAAAAAAAAAGTATATATGATTATATATAATATATAGATATTTTTTTTAGTGTGCATTCCATATATCAAAATATGCTTCTCTCTGCCATGGCATCACATCCAGCTTCCAAACTTGAACTAACTCACTTTAAAAAATCTTTGATAATACCTCAACCAGGCTCAGATCAAGAAGTCACCTAGTAGCAGTAGTTCTTAAACTCCACTGAATACCAGAATCTCCTGGAAGGGATAATCCAGGCACCACACCTGGATTCTTTGATTTGGTTTATCTGGGGAAGGGCATCCTACTATGAATATGGTGTCAATAAAATCTGAATGGCTACTATATTCATGAAGAAGCAGCCAGGGGTTTTCAGTGTATGGCCCAAGTCCCTGCAGCCTGGGCAGCTCCAGACCTGTTCATAGTAGGATGCCCATGGATGCTGTCTGTGCATAGTGCTGGGGGGCTACAGTAGAATAGAATTCTAAAGAGTGTTAGAACTGACAAACTTGGGACGGAGAGATGGCCTAGCCGGTTAATAGCGCCAACTGCTCTTGCAGAGGGACCCGGTTCAATCCCACACCCACAAGGCAGCTGAGAATCTGCGTTAAATACCAGTTCAGGGGAATTCAAAACCTCTTCTGACCTCCACAGGCTTCATTCACGCAACACGGTGCCAAACCTACATGCAGACAGTACATTCGTCACAATAAAATAAATAAATAAAAATTTTTAAAAAGAACTGAAAACTAGCTGAATTCAGGACTACGTGAAAGAATCTGTAAATTACAGATTTGGAGGAAAGGTTTCAAAAATCTAGTATGCAGCAACCAGACATTTACAACAGTTTATCCTTCTTCCTCCTCCTTTCCCTCCTTTTTTCTTCCTCCTCCCTCCCGTCCTTCCTTCCTTCCTTCCTTCCTTCCTGCCTTCCTTCCTCTTCCTTCCTTCTTATTTTCTTTCTTCTTTTTCTTGAGATGGGGTTCTTGTATATAGCCCTGGCCTGGAACTGCATGTAGACCAGGCTGGCCTCAGACTCAAAAATACATGCGAGACTTTGCCTCTTAAGTAGCTGGATTAAAGTTGTGGGTGATCATGCCTTGCAGGTATTTCACTCTTCTTGATCAAAGTATAAATTTGAAAACAACTAATTTATTAATTCCTGCTTATGATATATGTTTGAAGACAGTAAGCAAAAGAAAGCAAAAATTCCCACTGACTTCTCCCAAAATTGCAACAATCCATGAATTAAATACGAAAGACCAAATTAAAGTTATCCTTAAGACCTTACACGATATATAGGCATATTCATGTACAGTAACATCTGATGTTCAGGGAAGGAAAACAGATGAAGACTCGAGGAGAAGGAGCGGGAAGAGCGGGAGGGGGGGGAGGGAAGGAAAAAAAAAAGGGGGGGAAGGGAAGGAGGGGGGGGGGCGGAGGGCGAGGGGAAGAGGGCGGGGGAGGGAAAAAAAAAGGAAGAGAGAAGGGGGGGAAGGAGAGAGAAAGAGGGGGAGAAAAGGAAAAAAAAGAGAAGAGAAAAGGGGACGAAGGGGGAAGAGGGCGGAGTGGAAAGAGTGATCTTAATGGCTTTTGTAAAGAATATAATTAACAGTGTTAATTCTAAGATCTCGAACAGTGGAATCTATCAAATACCCATAGCCATGCTTGGAGAACATCAATGTACTGTCTAATATGCCGAGGCGCGGTAAGTCTGAAGGAAGACTGTAAGTTGGGTCTTCGGAGTAAGTCATGGATGTTGCATTGTGGGAGAAGTGCGTGGGAAGAGTGGCTTCCTTTGCGTACTGGCTTCAAACATATATCATAAAGCATGGAATTAAACATTACGTTGTGTTTCAAAGTGTATAACGGTGATCAAGAAGAGTGAATACCGCAAGGCAGGAATCACCCACAACGTTAATCCAGCTACGTCGAGGCAAAGTTCGGCATGGCGTTTTGGAGTCGGAGGCCAGCCTGGTCTAAAAAAAAAAAAAAAAAAAAAAAAAAAAAAAAAAAAAAAAAAAAAAAACAAGAAAAAGAAAAGAAATAAAAGAAGGAAGGAAGGAGGAAGGAAGGAAGGAAGGAAAGGAAGGAAGATCAAGGGAGGGAAGCGGGAGCGAGGGAAGAAGGAGGAAGGGAGGAAAAGGAGAAGGGAAGAAGAGAAAACTGTGTAAACTGGTCTGGTGCGTGCATACGAGATTAAATTTGGAACAACGCTTTCCCCACATAGTGACACTCTATACAGCTTCTTTCGACGTAGTCCGACTTCAGCTAAGTTGTCAGTTCTTCTTTTCAAAAACTTTTATCTTCATTTATTTCTTTATGTGTACGCATGTACTATCTTCACTGGTAGTTTGGCACCCGTGGCCACTGAAAGGCCTTGGAGGTGAAGAGGTTGTGGAATTCCCCTGGAAACGGGGAAGGTAAAACAGTTGCGCAACTGCCATGTAGCGTTGCTGGCGGACGTGAACCCGGAGTCCAGCGACAAGAGCAAGTGGAGCTGATGAAGCCGCTAGGCAGATCGCCAGGATCCCGAAGTTCTGATAAGTTCTACACTCGTTAAGCATTCTATATCTACGGTAGCCCCCAAAGCACTAGCACAGAAAAGAATCCATGGGCCATACTACATGAAACAGTCCGACTGCCCAGGCATGCAGGGCTATGGGCCATACAACTGAAACCCCGGCCTTCCTTCGTCGAGAAGTAGCCAGTCAGATTTGATTGACAGCCTCACTAATTCATAGTAGGTATCCCGTTCCCGCCAGATAAACCAAATCAGAAAGAATTCAAGGTGTAGTCCTGGATTTATCACCTTCCAGAAGATTCTGTGTATTATGGCGTTTAAGAACTACTGGCTACTAGTGACGTCCGTGATCTAGACTGTTAGGTAAATTCATCAAAGATGATTTTCAAGTGCAGTTAAAGTCAAGTTTGGAGGCTGCCTGTGGCTGCCCGGCAGAGAACAGCATCTTTCGATCCGGGCCATGCACGCACACCACTCATATCTCCTACTATACGATATATCTATCCTTTGTTTTTTTTATTTTCCCCGCCTGATCCTTTCCCACTCTCCCTGCCGACCCCCTCTCTACCGCCTTATTCTTGTCCCGGCCGGAACCCTCCAGCCGGTCCTATGTTTCACACTCTCCCCCTTTCTCCCCGTCCCAACTTCGCCCGTTGCCTTTCCTTTTTGTTTCCCGTAGTGTTTCGCTGTGTCCCGCGCATGCTATGTTTCTCTTTTTGCCAACCCCCTGCCAACTTGATTGTCTCGGTCCTCTGGGTTCGCCAAACTGAGGTTTCTCATCAGTTTTAAAAGCCCTTTACTCCCTTCACGTGTCCCGCGGAATGCTTGGGACAGCGGGAACAGTTTCCCATGCCGAGCTGGCTTTCGCGCCTTCTTTCACCAGTCCTCGCCCCCACTTTGCCCACTCTTCATTTTCCTGTTCCCCTGCTCCTCCCTCTCGCCCTTCCTCCCCCTTTCTTCCCATGCCTCCCCTCACTCCTTATTATCTTCCCCTTCTCTTTCAGCATTTCTCCGGCTTCCCTATTTTCCCCTTTCCCTTCCACCAGGGGGCCCCCGCCTGGCTCCTAGCATGCAGGTGCCTTTCTCCCTGGGTTTTCTTCCCTTTTCCACTCTCCCTCCACCTTTTGGCCCCCCCCCCCCCCCCCTGCGAGGAACAGAACAACAGATACGGAAGGCAGAAGGTTCACCGCGGACTGGGAAAAGGAAGAAAGAGCAGGGGGGGAACCACAAAGAGGAGCGTTGGGGTGAGGGGCGGGCCGGCACACAAGGGAGAGGGGAGGACGGAGGCAGAGGGAGAAGGAGGAGGGGGGGGGGGGGATAAGGGGAAAAGGAGGAAGGTGGAGAGGGAAGTACGCAAAAGGGGAGAAGGAGGAGAAAGCACAGGGGTGGGGGGGAGACACAGAGACAGAGAAAACAATACAAAAAAAAAAAAAAAAAAAAAAGAAAGGGAGGGAGGGAAAAAGAGGGGAGAGGGGGAGAAGGAAGGGGAAAGGGAGGGGAAGGAAGAGAAGAAAAAAGGGGAGGAGAAAAAGAAGAAAAAAAGCGGGGGGGGACGGGGAAGAGGGGGGGAAAGGGGAAAATAGAAAAAGAGGGAAAGAAAGAAAGGGGAGGGGGAGGGGGGAGGAAAAAAGGGGGGGAGGGAGGAGAGGCCGGAAAAGGCAAAAGGGAGGAGAGGGGAAAAAAAGAAGGGGCATCGGGGGAAACAGAGGGAGCAGAAGTGACAAAGAATGAGGGAGAAAGGGAGCGAAGGGGAGAGAAAAAGGGAAACGGAAAGGAAAAGAAGAGGGGGCAGTGGACGGGAAAGGGGAGAAGAAAGGAAGAAAACGAAGGACAAAACGGGCGCCGGCAACACGGAACAACCGAGAGACGTCCCGAGAGGCCGGGGAGCCAAAACCACCCACGAGAAGAAGAGAAGAGAGGAGGCAAGGGGAAGAGGGAAAGGGAAGGGGGAAAGATGGACACAGAGGAAGGAAGGAAGAAAGACAAAGAACGAAGAAGACAAGCGAAAAAAAGAAAAAAAAAAAAAAAAGAGAAAGGGAGAGAGGGAAACTGAGATATATATATATATTTTTATTTTTTTTTAGTGTGCATTCCATATATCTAAATATGCTTCTCTGCCATGGCATCACATTCAGCTTCCAAACTTGAACTAACTCACTTTAAAAAATCTTTGATAATACCTCAACCAGGCTCAGATCAAGAAGTCACCTAGTAGCAGTAGTTCTTAAACTCCACTGAATACCAGAATCTCCTGGAAGGGATAATCCAGGCACCACACCTGGATTCTTTGATTTGGTTTATCTGGGGAAGGGCATCCTACTATGAATATGGTGTCAATAAAATCTGAATGGCTACTATATTCATGAAGAAGCAGCCAGGGGTTTTCAGTGTATGGCCCAAGTCCCTGCAGCCTGGGCAGCTCCAGACCTGTTCATAGTAGGATGCCCATGGATGCTGTCTGTGCATAGTGCTGGGGGGCTACAGTAGAATAGAATTCTAAAGAGTGTTAGAACTGACAAACTTGGGACTGGAGAGATGGCCTAGCGGTTAATAGCGCCAACTGCTCTTGCAGAGGGACCCGGGTTCAATCCCCAGCACCCACATGGCAGCTGAGAACTGTCTTTAAATCCAGTTCCAGGGGAATTCAACAACCTCTTCTGACCTCCAAGGCATTTCAGGACACGGGTGCACAAACCTACATGCAGACAGTACATTCGTACACATAAAAATAAATAAATAAAAATTTTTTAAAAAGAACTGACAAACTTAGCTGAATTCAGGACTACGTGAAAGAATCTGTAAATTACAGATTTGGAGGAAAGGTTTCAAAAATCTAGTATGCAGCACCAGACATTTTACACAGTTTTCCTTCTTCCCTTCCTCCTTTCCTCCCTTCCTCCCTTCCTCCCTCCCTCCCTTCCTCCCTTCCTTCCTTCCTTCCTTCTTTATTTTCTTTCTTCTTTTTCTTGAGATGGGGTTCTTGTATATAGCCCTGGCCTGGAACTTGCTATGTAGACCAGGCTGGCCTCAGACTCAAAAATACATGTGAGACTTTGCCTCTTAAGTAGCTGGATTAAAGTTGTGGGTGATCATGCCTTGCAGGTATTTCACTCTTCTTGATCAAAGTATAAATTTGAAAACAACTAATTTATTAATTCCTGCTTATGATATATGTTTGAAGACAGTAAGCAAAAGAAAGCAAAAATTCCCACTGACTTCTCCCAAAATTGCAACAATCCATGAATTAAATACGAAAGACCAAATTAAAGTTATCCTTAAGACCTTACACGATATATAGGCATATTCATGTACAGTAACTTCTGATGTTCTCCCAATGCATGATATGGGTAGATTCTCACTGTCAAAATCTAGAAATTAAACTGTTAATATATTTACAAAGAAATTAATCACTATGAAAAATCAATAAATAAGTCACAATGAGAAAAATTGCTATGTATCTCTGTAATTAGACATAGGTGTAGACATAGTAACCTTCTGATCTTTGGAAGGGTGACAATAAAATCCAGCTACCTTCTTCTGAATATGTATAATATAAACCTCACATAAAAGTTTTTAAAAAATTTATTGGAGTGGCCATAAAAAACACAGCCCTTTCAACCATATCTTTAGATCATATTTAGAACTAAAACATTGTTGAAGTAAGTCCAGGAAAAGACCCAATGAAATACAAGCCACATACTGCCTATTCCCTGGAGTTGAGAAGAGTTAAAAAATCAACTGCATACAAATGAGGCAGAGAGTGGTAAATCATGGTTTCTGGCTCTGCCACTTAGTTAATGATCGACGTGATCTCACCTTCCACCAGAGCACGTCATTCTTCATCCTCCCTCCCTCAGTCCTCCATTTCTCCATTTTCTCCATTCTTCCCTTCCTCTTCACTTCTCTCTTTCCTTCCTTATGTTCAAGGAGGATGTATGCACAACTACTGGGTGTCAGGTACTGGACATGCTGGTTAGGTTTGGGGAATTCTCAAATGATTAAGAGAGGTGTAGTTTTGAAAAACATGAATCTTGAAGTCATTGAAGAAGGTAGACACTAAATAAATAATTTAAGCTACAAGAATCATGTCAGATGGGTGTGTATGATGTGCAAGCATCCAGAGGGACCAGTCTCACTGGGGATCATGGCAGACTTTTCTGGATAAATGATGTTTGGACTTACTGTACTTTAGAGGAATGGGCATTTTTCCATGTCTAATCACTATCCCTGGCCCATGGAACACTGCCTGGAACATCATAGATATTCTGTGCATTTTGAATGAAGGATCTAAGCTCATCTCAGGGAATGTAGTAGAAGAGGGATGGAAAGCTTATAAGAGCCAGAGGACCAGGGCACCTGCTGCTAGATAGTGTCTTCTAGAAATGACAGAGAAATTTCAATAATATGGTTGCGTAAATGACACTTGCACACTGGAAACACCAGTTATGGTACCAGTGTGGATGGGGATATTTCACAAGGTCCCATCCCAATATGAAGAAACACAAGCAATCAGTGGTTATTGATAGAATGAGAGTCAGCTTTCTCCAGGGATGAGTTCCCTGGCAGATTATCTACTCCCAAGTGGTCAGCCCTAAACACTTGTACTTATGAGCACCAGTAAAAGGACTCAATAGGGTATGTGTGTGTATAAAATATCTATCAAACAATAAAACAATGATAATTACAAATGAGACCATGACATTGAGAGAAAGTAGACAAATGTGGAAAGACTTGGATGGGAAGAAATGATATAATTATAATACTCATGTATGAAATTTACATTCCCCAAATAAAAAAAAAATTGAAAGAATCTAGGCTCTGACTGTGAATAAGTCAAGCGAAGTTAATAGTTAAATGGAAATGGGGTGAAATGTGATGTTGTACTCAAACATGAATTTAGTGTCTGGACCCTGCCTATGCTCCATGGATATCCAGTGGCTACCTTTGAAGTCCATTAGACCAAAATGAGAAGCACTGTAACTGTCCAATACAGAATAGGCTTTAAAAACTGGCATGGAAAACAAAAATATAAAAGAGACCCTTAATAAATTTACAAATATTAATTACATGTTCAAGCTATTGTCTTTTTGCATACATTGGGATAAATTAAATGTACCACTAAAATTAATTCATTTCAGTAGAAAATGCTACATTACATATGTGGCTTCATAATCTTTTTTCACACAGCAGTGATATATGATGCATGTTTCTTTGGATGGAAGTATCATGTAAGGAGGCGAGCCTGACATATATTGCAAACTTTTGTACTCTGATCTGAAATACGAGACCACTGCATCCCATTTGCTCTTGTAGTATAGCGAGTCCCTTCACAGAAAGAAGCATGCGTCCCGCTGAAATGCTGTTGTGTTATAAAATCTGTTTTGATCTATTATTTGATTGTCATATTGTGCATCTCAATACCAAAATCTTAGCATCCAAGAATGCTGCTGCGTGAATAGATGTACTGAGCCGTTTCGGAGAAGAGTGGCAATGGATATAAATGCCAGCCATATTTTTTCATGACTTCCATTCCTAGCTGGCTTGCTCACGGAGGTTACCTTGATTGGGTGGTTTTCAGTTTTACGGTGAAGTGGTGATATATGGAGGCAAATTGGTACTTTCTTTCAAAAAGGAATAAACTATGAGAGCCTAAAGTAGAATAGACTCGTTCCTTATAGATAAAACTTCCAATTGTAGCTGCTTTCTACTCCTAAATAGGAAAAGGTGCCAATGATGGAACTCTTTATATTCTGAATACATTTAGACATCAGGACAACTGGAAAGCAAGGAAAGATGCTGTTTCTGAAGTCAGGCTTTGTGCGGGCAGATGCTAGAAGCTTGAGAACTGGTTACGTGCTCAGAGGTGTTTTTAGAGGTAACTCTGCTTTCACATAGATAGCACACAGGCTTAGAAGCACAAGATAGCAAATCAGCTGCCTTCCCTAAGAAGATGTGTAACACTAAGCATTAACTGCAATGATGTAGGGTTAAAATAAATAAAGTACATGGTAATACTGAGGGATTATATATCTATGATACTTTTAGATAGTTTTTGTTTGTTTGTTTGTTTGTTTGTTTGGTCTTTTCGAGAGAGGGTCTCCCTATAGCCCCAGCTGTCCTGGAATTTACTCTGTAGACCAGGCTGGCCTTGAACTCACAAAGATCCGCCTGCCTCTGCCTCCCAAGTGCTAGGATTAAAGGTGTGCGCCACCACACCCGGCTTAGACAGTTTTTTATTGCCTTATTCTGTTCTTTATTCATTTAGAATTAGTAAGGGTAAGTACTAATATTTCTTTTTACTTTCTTGGAGAATATATACACTCACTGTTATAAGACAAATCAGTTTGAATAAATAATGTATTATACAGTTTGTATATGTGCCCCCAAATGGCTATGTACCCTGGCTTAGCTCGCTGTGATAGTTAATCTTGTCAGCTAGATTGTACTAAGCCATGAGAGATTAGTATGTCTCTGTCTCTGAGGGTGTTTCCAAGGATGAATGGATGGCAGAGGCAGAGGCAGAGGCAGAGGCAGAGGCAGAGGCAGAGGCAGAGGAGAGGCAGAGGCAGACTCACCCTCAGTGTGGATTCCACTATCCAAATAGGCTAAGAGTCTAGACTGACTGAACAGAAGAGGACAAAGGGAGGAACCTGCTAGCATGATGTCACACTTTCTCTGCTTCCTGGCCTCCAGGAGCTGAGCAGCTTCACTGACACACTCTCCCACAGTGAAGCTCTGCCTCACCACAGCTCCAAACCAAATGGTACCATCTGACCATGTTCAAAGCCTTTGGAATCACGTCCCTAAGTAAACCCCCTAAGTTGTTCCCTTAGGTGTTTGTCACAGCAACAAAAAAATCTAAATAACATGCTTATCCTAATAGAAGATGAGGGATATGTCTGTCTCTCTGAATTTTCTCTAAGATATTTTTCATGATGATTAATAAAGACTCAAACTGACATTGCACTGTGGTTCACTAAGTTAGTGATATTCTTTGACCCTTCATGTAAATTTGAGCATGTGCTTGTTATTTTTACTTGGGGTATAATGCTGTCCAAATATTCAAAGTGAGAACATTGGAATTCCAGTTTAGTCCTCCTCAAAGCCCAAAGGATGGATAATATTAGTTAAATATTTATTGACTGCATACTACACACCAAGACAGGTCTCAATTTAGCAATATTGGAGATGAATCATCAGTGGTGCTTTCAGTACAGAAAATTCCTTAGCAAAGATTGCTCAGGAAAATGAAATGAGAGACAGAAATGCACTCGGGACCAAGGTCAGGCCTTTTGGGGGGCCTTAGTATGATAGAGTTCTCCTGGCATCTGCTCAGGTAGGAGTTCACAAGGTTAATTTGCTGTATGTTTCTGAAACCCAAAAGAGAAAATTTTAGAGGGCTATGAAATATCTTCTCTGAGCTGAGGGAGAACTTTGCAGAAACAAAGAAAGCTACAGAATAGAGGTGGCAGAGGTGATAAAGAAAGATATTGAGGGTGTGGAGATGCCGAGCCCAAAGCTTGAGGAAATATTAGCCTTCTGGTAGTTCAATATTGTGATGGACTATAGCTATTTGTTAATGGAGGCCAACCAGTGTTCTAAAATAGCTCAAAGAAAATATTTACTTCTCAGTCATACTAGTAGTTAGGTGAATGTTAGGTGAGTAGTTTTCCTTCACATTGTCATTTGGGGAAGACAGGGACCCACGTTAATAGAGATTCTGCCACCTTCAACATAAATCTTCCAAGGTTATCCCTATTTGATCCTGGTGGAGAGGGAAAGGAATATAGGCACACACTGTGTTAATCTGTTTTGTCTGTACAACAGACTGGGTGATTTTTAAAATAATGAATTAAATTTCTCACAGATCCTGGGGCTGGGAAGTCAGTATCCATGGGGCACCACGTGGATCAGGCCTCTTGTTGTGCCATCCTGGCAGAAACCAGAGGAGCAAGAAAACTTACATTAAATGGAATGAGAGTAGGCAGCCAGACTCATGCTTCTCTGACAAACCCATTTCCATAATAGAGGATCCTCTCCCAGAATACCAACAGTAATCCATTAATGAGGGCAGAATCCTGATGACACAGTCATTGCTTAAAGGTCCTATCTCTTAAAACTGTTGAAGTGGGGATTTATTATCTCACACAGGTACCTTTAGGGACACATTCAAACCATTGTGTTCAACCTCTGCCCACCCCTCAATTCATAATCTTTCTCATAAACAGAATATTTTCATTTCACCACAGTAGTTTTAAGGTTTTAATACATTTCAGTTCAAAGTCAATCTGTCTACAGTGGCTGCAGACCTCTTACCCCAATGCTCAGGAGGCTATGGCAAACATTTTCGCAAGTTCCAGGCTAGCCTCAGCTACATAGTACTTAATAGGTCAGACAGGGCTACATAGGAAGATCCTACATAATAACAAGCAAACAACAAAAGAAAAAAGTTGAAAGTCTAAGGTCTTACCTAAGTCAGATATGACTGAGACTCAAGGCATTCCACATGCCCAGGCAAAGGCTCCTCCAGCTTTCAGCATATGCAATTAACAACATATGTGCTTACATTAACAAAGATGGTTCTGGGGCTGGAGAGATGACTCAGAGGTTAAGAGCGCCGACTGCTCTTGCAGAGGACCAGGGTTCGATTCCCAGCACCCACATGGCGGCTAAGAACCGTCTTTAACTCCAGTTCCAGGGGAATCCGATGCCCTCTTCTGACCTCTGTGGCATTGCACGACATGGGTGCACAAGCCTACATGCAGACAGTACACTCATACACATAACCTAACTAGAAAAATAAATGGTTGACAATAACATACACATCCCATTCCAAAAGAGAGAGGTGGACAAGAGGATAGGGGGTAACTTGTCAGAAGTCAGGCCGAATCCAAACAGGGCAAAGAGCAAAGATTTAAAGATGGACTCCATGCTCCAGCTCTGTGTACAGTGCTATGGGTTGTCTTAAAGCCTCAATCAGCAGCAGCCTTCTGGCTCTATCTGCCCGCCACACTCACAGTTTGGAGATTTACAGCTTCCCAAGCTAGAGCGACTTCCTTGTGGGTCTACATTTTGGGAGTGCTGGATAAGGAGGCCTTATTCCCATGGCTCCACTAAGTATTGCCTTGCAAAAAAAAAAAAATCTCTATAACGGCTCTGTACCTGAAACAAGTTTCTGCCAGCGCACCTGGACCATTGAACACTTCAAGGGACTTCTAAATAGAGGCTATCAGGAATCCACAGCTTGTGCATTATGCATTTCTACAGATTTAACAGCACAGGGTTCCCATCAGTTTACCTACCCTCTGGAGATGTGACCGAGAATGAGCTCAGCCATGCATACTGTCCTGGAATTAAGACAACAGAGTCACCAGGCTGCATAGGACAGTGAGTGCTAAAGTCGCATGGTGCTTCTGGAATTCTATGGCTCAGGATCTTTCTCTGGATCCATGATGGGTAAAATACCCCTGAGTGTCTTTGAAAAGAATTTGTGTCCACAGTTATCTCCTTCATAAACAATGGCTCCAAACAGAACCTTGCCTTGTGTCCTAAAGTCAGCACTTTGCAGGGTTGACTACAAATTTCCTAAAATTTCTTCACTTTTCGTTACAAATTCCTTCTGTAAAACCAATAATGTTCTTCTCACATTGTATTGCATTTGCTTAAAAGTATTCACTCAGGCACTTGGGTATTTTGCTTAGAAATTTCTGCTTCCCAATATTCTAATGATTGGTCTTAGATTTCTTCCCACAAAACCTTTGTACATGGATAAAGTTTAGTTGTACTCTTTACAAGGTTGGTCTTTACTACACTTTCCAATACATAACTCCTCATTTCTAGCTGACAGCTCATCAAATGCCCTTTATGATTCATATCTCTGCCATCTTTCAGATGATAATAACTAATATGTAAGTTCCAGATTTTCTCTGAACTTATTTTCTTCTGGGCCCACCATTACGCCTAAGTGCCCATCCACAGCAACAAAAGCGTTTTCTAGCCTGTTCCTCCATTCATCAACCCATTGCCTAAATTTCCAGAGCTGCTTCCATATTTCTAGACATAACTTACTGTGAACCCTGACTCTGAACACCAGTTTTCTGTTGCTCTAAGAGAATACTACAGAAAACGTAGTTAAATTTAAACCAAGTGTTTACTTTCTCACAGTGCCACAACAGAGCACCAGTAACCCTTTTTACAGAGTCATTCATGGTAAAACTTGAAGGGCAAAAAGTGTTTGACAGCACGTGTTCAAGAGCCATTGTGGATCTCATCACTTTATCAGGACTCCATGCACATCATGACTAACCCACTTGTTTACTGGTATTAATCCAGAGCCCTCATACCAACCATCGCTTGAAGGTGCTGCCCCTCAACACTGTCAACAGGACATTAAGAAGTTTCAGCACATAAACATGAGAGGAAACATTCAAACCATAAAATTTATGTATTTTTAATGTGTATGAGTGTTTTGCCTGCATGTATGTTAAGTGTACCCCATATGTGCAGTGCCTGATAAGGCCAGAAGGGGGAATAGAATCCCCTGGAACTGGAGGTACAGGCAGTTTTCAGCAGCCCTGTGCATGCTGGAGAGATCTGAAAGAGCTCTAAGTCCTCCAACCTGCTGAGCCATCTCTCCAGCCCCAACATAGAACTTTTAATAGTTAACCTGGACCTGGTATATAACACTTCTCCATTTTTTCCATTTGTAGTTTTCAGATACATTGCTACATCTAATTGCAAATAAGCTACAAAACCTGGTCTAGTGCAGAATCTAAAGTTAGATCACATCTAGTGCTGTCTTCATAGTCCTTCCCTGCTCTGTAAATTGTGCAGTATCTGGGGTGATGTGTACTGCATCTGTAGTGTTCTGAACATCCTTGTTGAAAATATGAGTATCTCCAAAGATTCTACAACTCTTTCCATGTATCTCACCTCAGAGAGGATTGTAATCAGGGAAATGAACTCGAATCCAAGCATATCAAATTTGTCTGCCAAATCCATATGAAAGAAGTTGCTAAGCTCTTTTGTTTCTTGGCTGTCCTTTTTCTGAGAGGTTCAGTAGGAGATTCTGTGGCCGTAAGGTAGAAGAACAAAGAGCATTTTCCGTACTTCAGTAAAGTTTAACAAGAGCATGGTTTATGCTCCTGAAGAACGGCTGGCACAGTGACCACGACCTCCAGAGCATGCAAGGATCACAGTAAAAGTGCACTGAACCAGAGACGGAAAGGCTTATAAGAGAGAAAGAGCAGATACAAGAACAGTTGCCTTCTTGGTACTGGCCCTACCCAGGGTTACATCATTCAAAATCTTCAAAGGAAGCCCCAGGAGAAAGATATTTGTACTGCTAAACAGCCAGAGAAAGCTCCCTGTCCCTGCTGCATATCATACAGACACAAACTTACACTAGAGCCCCACTACGCATGTGTGCCAGACTCATTCCTCCACCTGGCTTTCCTACTTCAAAATCAGAGTAGCTTCTATCTGGGTCAGTCCACCAACCAGTCCTGACCTCACTCTCTCTGGTTCCTCCACAGTCTGCAGTGTTTGCTGCACTGTGAACATGTGGCGTGCTTCATCTATATGACAATGAAATGAGAAGAGTTCTTGACAATAAACTAGAAAGAAGTGAACTAGATTATGATGGAGAATGATGACTGCTAAGTAATAAAAAACGGATTTCTGATGGGAAGTAAGGGATGAGTGTTGAATTTAGATAAGGAGATGGAAAATACCCTTTGGTACAGAGGGTATGTGAGTTGACACCTGACTTTTGAGATGAGGACAAGGAGGCAGCCAAGTGTAGCCTGGAGGACTGATTGTTAGGGACAGGGAAGAACAAGTGCTAAGGCTCTGGGTAGCAATGTCCTTGGCTGGTTCAAGGAAGAAGAAGAAAATACTTGTATGGAGGGTAGACACCTTCTTATCCCATTTAATACGACTAAAGTTGTGATAATAGGAAATGCCTGTTCAATTAGTTCCTTACTGGTCATGGAAGGAAGGAGTTTAGATTTTATATTAAAGGTACTAAGAATTGAAGCCACATTGGTGCTGAGAGTTGATTAATTTTTATTTACTTTATGTGACTCAATTTTCTGTATTGATGAGAGTTTCTATTCTGGCATCTTGTGCTCCAGAGTCAAAAAATCTTAGTCATTTGGTTTGTCAAATTATAAGAAAAATGAAGACATGAAGCAATTTTTAATATTATTTATTGGCAGTTTCAGATGATGATTCTTGAATGTCAGTGTTTATTTCTTTATAACTTTTCTTATGTTTTGGATTGAAGTAAAATCTTCTACAAGATGTTTGTAATAAAGACTTTTTTTAATGTATCAGAAATTACACGATTATGAAGGTCCTAATTCCAAAGGGTGATTGCTAAAAGCCAGTTCTTTCTTTAAGGCATGTTCCTCCATTTAAAAGCACTTATCTTTAAAAGCATGAATAAAATAGTTAAGGGAATTGGTGCTAATTAAGACTGACAAGCTAACCATAAACTTTTGCCCTCTTTTCCTTCTTGGTATGTTTTATGCAAAACTTCCAGTAGTCATATGCAAAACACCAGTATAAATGCTTTCTTGAGTCTGAAAACCAAGATTTCAAATTTATATGGCCCTGATTTTCAAAGCTACTTTCGTTCCATATTTTTTTTCCCCTGTATGGGAAGTAAAATTTGTGAGAGAACAAGGAATTGAAGACTATTGCAGTTAAGATATAAAACCACCAGCTAGAAAATAAGAATCCATCAGTGTGGGGTTATGTGAAACAGTAGCTTTACATTCATGTGTTCCAGAATTGAGCTGGGATGTGATTAGGGGTTTATTTTTCCCTTCCTGTTTTCTGTGCTCTTCTGCAGGTATGTAGTCATGCCGCTGGGACACAGTCTAGAATTATCCAACATTAGGATTATTAAAGAGTGATTTGAAAAGATCAAGTTTTTATGGTGGTTCCAAAAAACGCCTTGGGAAATCTCATGAGGCTTGTGGTTGCTGTTTTGTTAAATACTCTTTATTCCCACTCTTTATTCACTGTTTTGGCTTTGGCCTTTGGCGTCTGGATGTGATCCCACACTAAGCGGTGCCCATCCGGTAAGTGATGAAGTAACTTTGGATACATTTTCTAGAGCTGGCCACCACGCATCACATGTGATGCAAGACAATGAGCTTGACATTGACTGTGCAGGCTAAGGGATTCCCTTAGCCCCAGGCTACAAATGAAAGCAGGCATTCAGGGTTAGCAATCCTTGACAAAGACTGAGGTTACAGCTTGGAGGCATCATGGAGGCTCTCCAATTGTTCTTCCCGGGACAAATAATGTACTTTGGTTATGCCACGCTTCCTCGTGGGTAAGTGGTCCAACGCAAAGTAACAAAGGGTAGAAAAAATGTTGAGGGCATTACACTATATAAAAAGAATAATTTCAATTTTAATAAGGAATGATTTATTCAACAACAGCTTTAGGAAATAGATGATACTCTATTTCACAGATGAGAAAATACAGACAAGGTAGCATGCAGAGTAAAATGTGATAGTTGAACCTGTCTGAGGAATTCTGCTCAGTTTCATCTTTTGGTTTTCACTGATTGGAAAGGTGATTAATGTTCTTAACACATATAGTTGGAATAGAAATTAAATATGATATCACCTTCAAGGTATCATGTAATAGAAAAATTATTAGTGAAGTGTAGCATAAATATTGAAAACTCAATGCAGTTTATCTGCTTTCCCCATCCTCTTTCTGCTGTATGTTTAAGAGGCTCTTTAGTTTGATTACTTGAATTGATATAAAAGGATGTAAAAAGGTAAACAAGTTAACAGAAAAAAAATGTGGAGGTTGATTTACTTAGCAGAAAAGCATCAGGGGAGGAAAGGAAAAGACAATGTAATAGAAAGAGCCATTTTGGAGGGCTCTGGAGGAAGGGAGAGAGGACTTAGCTGCTTGCTATTGGTATTAGATTTGGGGGAGCGGATAATTGGTAAGCAACTTTTAGGAAGTTTTGCTGTATAAAGAGATAAGGAAGTTTACTGAATATTGTGAGATGCAATTTTCCATTAATCCCTCTGTATACTTGGAGGAAATTTTTAGGAAAAAAATATCTACATTTTTCTTCAACACTCTGGGAGTTTAAATTGTGCTTCTTTTTCATGTGTCACCATGCTGAGATGGGATCTTTCTATTTGACAGGCTTATAGATCAAGATTTCTTGATGGAAGAGCTTAAGGCACTGTATCAATAAATTAGGTTATACAGATAAAATAGAATATGCAAAAAAGAGAATGTAACTTTCCCCCACTGCTCTATTATAAGATCATGTCTTATATAATGCCTCATAACCTTCTTTTTCTCATATGTGTATGCATATGTTTATGTAAATATACACATGTAAATATATATTATGTAAATACACATGTATGTATGTGAGGTAGGGCAATTGATTAATTCAGTCTTCTATGGATGAGTAACACTGTTTCCAAACACTTGGTTTTAATAAACTCTACTGCAATGAGTATATATGGCCAAATATTTGGGTGTATCATGATTCATCTTTCTTTTTTTTTTTTAATTAGTTTTTATTGATGCTTTGTGCATTTCATACATTTTTTCCAATTCAGTTTAGGCTTATTTCCCTTCCCCCCCCCACCCCCACCCCATCCCAGATCATGCATTCTGCCATAACTGTCCTGCATCTTTCTCTGCAGGTTTTTTTTTTTTCATTTTACTATAAGTGATAATCCATGATACAAGCGACTCTTCAGCCCCCTCAAAACTATCTGCAGGCTGTTGTGCCCAAAACACCTACAGCCCCACCACCATTCAGTGGGGGTTGTGCAGGTTGTTTGTTCAATCAAAGTTGATCAAGTGAGTGTCCAGACTACATTGCTGTAGTTTCACCATTCACACCCAATCGCAGCCCTTACATTCTACCATGCCCCCTCTTCCGCAGGTTGTTCCCTAGGCTTAGAAAAGGGGCACAGGTGGATGAGAGGTAAAACAGTCCACTCTCTCTGGAGCTGTTGACTTGGACTCTGGTCAATTCTGGCTGTTTCCTTTCATGGGCTGACAGTTTGTCCAGGAATAACCTTTCGATCCTGGCCTGGCGCGTTATGGCATCTCCATCTTTCTAGGACTAATGCAGAAGACATCAATTGAAAAGAAAGTGACCAACTATAAAAGGAATCATATAGTTTCTGGGATTAAGATACTGAATTAATAGAGGCAGAGAAATGAGAAAAATCCAGACAAATATACCATGTGAAGAGATTAAACATAGAAAAACATGAAACCAAGCAAAGAAAGCCCCAGGAGTCTTATCAAATGAATCGGGAAAGGGTCTACAATCAATGGGAACTTTCCTGAAGTTTGTACTGTGCGGTTAAATGGGCCAGTGATATGTGCATGTCAGAGGGGATAGAAAATATTCTTAGCATGTAATGCAAAGTAGCCAAATTTTATCAAGACTAACAAGATGGATTTAGAAAAGATTCAAAGCAGGGAAACAGGTAAGATCCATGAGAAGTGTGTGTGTGTGTGTGTGTGTGTATGTGTCTGTGTACATGTGTGTGCATGTTGTGTGTGTGTGTGTGGTGGAGCGAGAGAGGAGATCGAGGAGAGAGCAGAGAGGAGAGAAGAGAAGAGAGCTGAGTTCCAAAGAATATGTTTCCAGGGTTCAGAGGATAAATACTGTGAAAGACTTGTCCACGCTGATAAAAGCCTACTGAACTCAGGGTGGAGGGTTAAAGATTTAGACTCCTTTGTTTTCCCAATTTCATAAACCAAAAAGAAGAGCACACTTTAAAATGTGTTGAACATATGTTAAACAACAAAAAAGAAAAATTGAATACAGCTTTTTTTTTTACAAATATAGTTTAAAGATAGGCTGATTTATGTTTTCTTGGAAAACAAAATTTGCTTTTTTCATATATAGTACAGTATCCTTATTAGTTAAGTTTATGTAAACATGCAAATAACTCAGGAGGCAGAGGCAGGTGGATCCTTAGGAGATCTAGGCCAACCTTGTCTACATAGTGAGTGCCAGTTCAGCTAGGGCTATAGGGAGACCCTGTGTCAAAAAGCCCCCCAAAATGAATGAATGATGAATGAATCAATGAATAAATAAAATGGGAGTAAATGAAAACCCAATTAAGAGATGCTTCAAATTACAGAGCTTGGGGTTGGAGAGATGGCTCAGTAATTAAGAACACGGCTGCTCTTGCAGAGGACTTATATTGGATTCCCAGGACCCACATGGTGGCTAACAACTGTCCAAAACTCCAGTTACAGGGGACGTGATCCCTCTTCTGGCTTCCATGGGCATTACACACAGACACACAGACACACAGACAGACAGAGAGACACACACACACAGTGCACTTACATATACGTGGGCAAAACACTAAAAAATGTAAAATGAAAATAAATAAACAAGCAAACAAAAATTACAGACCCTGTATCTATATACAGACATACACAAAACTGGTCTCCTATGTATTGCTAACTTCTGAAAGTTCCCCAAATCTCAACCTCATCTTGTTCTAAAATTTCCTATGTAACCCAAAGTCCAGAGACATCTAGATGCAGATGTCAGGCATCTGTTCAGAGATGATGTTAGTTACCATAGTGATTGTTGGATTGTTGGTTCCCAAACAAACCAGGCTTGTAATCTTCAGGCCCTGTGGGTATATGCTAATCCTATGAGAGAAACTGATATCGAAGCACCTTAAAACATATTATTATTGATTAAAATGCATGGAATATTCTTTATAATGAAAGCAGGTGCTTTCTTTCCCACTTAGCTTCTCACATGAAAGCTTGGTTCACCTGACCCTTTTAGAAATACACATAGACAGGGGCTGGAGAGATGACTCAGCAGGTAAGAGCACCAGCAGCTGTTGCAGAGGACCCAGGTTTGGTTCCCAGCATCCGCATGGCAGCTAACAATCAACTCCAGTTCCAGGGGATATGGTGTCTTCTTCTGACTTCTTAGGGCACTGCAGGACACTGATTCACTTTCATATATGCAATCAATACACTCATACACATAAAAAATAAAAATAATAAATATTTTTTAAAAAGAGATATGCATAGACTTTTGATATTCCTTTTTGTTAACATTTCAGCCATTAACATTTCAATTGAACCACAGAAAGCCAAGAGAGGGGGCTGAGGCTTTACTTAAGAGATCCCTCCTTGTCCATTTGATGAAAGTTCTGTAAGAAAAACATGCCACTGAAGTTCACAAGGTCAAATATAGTACCACTAAGGGCCCCTCCATTAGTTTCACATGTTCCTTGAAATGAAAGCAAACCACAGTGAGATAGCAACTTAATGCTAGCATGGAGGAAAACTACACTAGAGCCCTGATTCTCAACCATGAATTTGTATGAGAATCACCTACTCACCCAAAGGCTTGTTAAATTCAGATCCAGGGTATGGTGGGGTGAAGGACAGGAGAACCTGGTCCTAGCCCAGAGTGTCTGATTCCACAGGCCTGAGGTGGAGCTGAGAATAGGTACTCCTAACAAACCCACATATCAATGGACCAAATTTGGTGACACGGGCTGGAAAATTAGTAGATCAAGGTCAAGTGTGGATGTCACAGAATCCAGCAGAAAGTCAGTGATTGAATGGGGTTGAGTGGGAGGGATCAGGGGATGTTAAGGATCAGAGACTGGGAGTCCTATTTCTCTATAAGGGATTAATCTCACCTGTCGTCTACATATTATGTGTCATCAGCTCAGTGCTGCTGAGCGAGCTCATTTCTAAAGAGCAGATAGAAGTATATATTTTAATGTGTAATCTTCAAATTTGCATATACTGAACATGAACTAAAATGCTAGTTAAATAATATGTGACACAGATAAATGTATCTGCAGGCTGGATATGGCTATGGAATTACTTGTTTGTGAAGGGTAAATGGTAACTGTAGCCCCTCCCCAAGTATACACTCACTTTAATTGCTGGGGGGATGTTGAAGGATTTGCAGCATTACTTAGATATACAACCTTTAGTATTGCACCCTGGGAACAACATTAAATACTGGGAACAACATTAAAAGTAATACTAACTATCTGATCATATTTATTATCCTTTTAATTCAGATAACAATATTCTCCTACCTTCAGTGCCTAATGCATCAATAAATTTAAATCTTGATTCCATTTGGAACCAAAGAAGAAGAACCTGCTGGCTTGCAGGGCCTGTATTCATTTCTTGAATCAGTAAAAATATTTTACTAGCCATCCAGTCACCTATAGATTCAGGACCAAGCCAATGCCAAAATATACCAAGTAATCTTGTAAACACCTGACATAAAAGAATAAAATACAATCCTGGTCAGTTGATGCATCTTCATTAATGATTCCTAGCATACATCTTTCTTTTTTTCTTTTCACTATGACTAACAAGTATCATCTAGTTATGGGAGGCCATTATCCAAAATCATTAAAACATGCTTAACTGTACTGTGTTAATTATGCAATGATAAATTATTCTTTATTTCTTCATTAACGGTATTGTAGCAGTAGAATTAGCATTGTTTGTTCCTTTTTGGAGAAAAAAATCATTAATATTAAAAAATGAAAATTCTAGAAACTTAATGTTGTGGAATGACAGCTTTAATTTGATTTTTAAAATCCTATTTGCTGATCCCCTCAGCTATAAAAGTTTAACCATTATGTCACTGTAATTACACTGGCTGTTTATCTCTTCTTCCATGGCTATATCTAGGTCGGTGCAACAAACTCAGGGCTGGCATTAGATTCAGAAATGGGAGACCTAAGGGATCTTTGTGTCTTCTACCAAATTGAACGTAATAGTATAATTTAAATCTTCCCGTTTCACTGTTTGCTTCTGAATTGTTTCATCATTAAGCAATAAACAGCTCAAAACATGCTTGAGCTCTTAGCTAGGCACCACGGAAGACAGGAAAACATTCTAAATGGAGATAACGTTTTCTGCCTTGTAGTATGAAATATTAAGCTGGAATTTAGACTTAGATGTACTTTGATTCAGACAGAACAAAATCTAATTACAGATGTGGTAGTACAGAGGTGATGTTAGAATATTGAAAGGACAGTCTTTTGGGCTTGGTGAAGTATGAGGTTTTGAGCTTGATGTTGAAGAATAAAAATCCCCACATAATATGTAACCCCTCTCTGTGCTAACCATTTACTGTACTTCTAAGAGCTTTACACAGGCTGAGCTGTTGTCCTCACGGTGTCCATGTGAATTTGATTGCAAGGCAATTTCATTTCACAGGTACAAAGGTATGGATGAGTGTAGGAAGGACGTCAAGGCTCTCCAGGCACATCCCAGCTCCAGGAGTACCTATATTTCTTAGGAACTTGTTAGAAATGCACCTGTCTGTGCTGTCCCATCCTCAACCCCTTAACTAAGCGAATGAATGCTCTATTAGAAATCTGAATCTGGGGGCTGGAGAGATGGCCTAGCGGTTAAGAGTGCCAACCGCTCTTACAGAGGACCCGGGGTCGATCCCCAGCACCCACATGGCAGCCGAGAACCGTCTGAAACTCCAATTCCAGGAGATCTCCAGTTCCGGGGGAATCCGACACCCTCTTCTGACCTCCGCGGCATTGCACGACACGGGTGCACAAACTTGCATGCAGACAGTACATTCATACACATACAGAAATAAAAAAAAAAAGAAATCTGAATCTGGATTTAATAAGCTTTGCAGGGGATTCTGATGATTGGTAAAGTCTAGTAACCATAGTGTGAAGGAAGCAGTGTAAAGAAAGCTAAAGAAAGCGAAAGACATAATACCATGGCACGAGGTCGTGACACTCGCATCTGGGCCCCAACTTTGCCACCTGCTGCTTATCTTCAATTCATCACATCACCTCCTTAACTCTTAAACTCCTGTCTCTATAACTGGAATTATAGCTTTTTGTCACTCCTCATACCTTGGTATGAATTAGATGAGATCAGGCACGTAAACCCTCCCCACAGATCATAGAGTGGAGAGAGTTTTATTACCGTAATTGCTAATGTTGTCACCCCACCTTCATCCTCTCTGTCAGTCTATGGAGAGAAGAGAGCAGCATAAATTCAGAACCGGAGGAGGGAGTGGAGGACTTCCTAGGCAGGAGACTAAAGGGACCATTTTCTCTTTTGTGGCAGAAACAGGTCACCAATAATGAATTGAAATATTAAAGCCTCAATATTTATATCCTTCAAAAAAACCTCTTTGATTAACCTTCTCCCACAGGGATCTTTTCCTTCATGTTCTTCCCTTGAATATGTGTGGATACGGCCTGTCCTGAATAAGTTCTTATTTTTTTAAACCACTCTGTAATTGCTCTAATTTGAAAGATGCACATTGTATCTCTTTTGAATAGACAACCCAGACCCCTGGGTTTGCTGTTTCTTCAGTGTGCTGGAGGGAGACAAAGAGTTCCAGTTTTGACTCCGAGGGGATTGAACACTAGGCCCTACCATCAGCAAGTTGGAGTTTCTGGTCCACCGACTCACCGAATGTAGTTGTTAAGTTCTACATTAAAATAATTTTACTGGGACATACATTAAAATTTAGATTTAAATATGTCTATCTCTGTTTAAATTCATTGGGGGTATTGGAAGAACTAGTGAAAGGAAAGCTCTTAGTTTCATTGGATGAGGTAAGTTGCTCATACTTGCCCTTCCATATGTACCTGTGTGTGTGTGTGTATGTGTGTGTGTGTGTGTGTGTGTGTGTGTGTGTATAGGCATTGCATCTGTGTATGTGTGTGGGGGGGTCCACATGCATATACACATGTAGATGTGTGTACAGTTAGTGATGTGTGTAGGTGTGAACATGAATGTGTTTTTCCATGTGTATTTATGCATGTGTATAGGCATTATGATACATGAACAGTGGCTCCACTCCTGGGCTTTGAAGGTTCCAAAGCTAGTATGACACAGTAAGGTGAGCCAGGAAAGAAATGATGCGTCCTTGCCAAGTTTTTGCCTTCGTTTCCCAGTTGAGAGAGAAAACAGATTTGTAAGAAGGGAAAGAGGGATGGAAGGGCACATGAAACTTGCCACAGACCCAAGAGATCCTTAACCAACTGAGATGACAAGAGCTTTCTGATCTCGGAATATACTGCCAAGGTCCTTCTAGGAACCCTTCTGAGTATGGTACTGACTGTAGCTCTCATGAGTAGCATGAGGTCCTGAATCTTATTGTGATTATCGCAATCATTTTGATCATAATTCAGTTACATGTAGGAAGCGGCCCTGCTGAGGGGGATGGGAACACAGTGCCTACCTTGCAGACATCGTGGGGAGCTGAGTCCTCAGTGCAGAGGCCAGCTGGCTACTTCCCGTACCCCAGCCTAAGTGGAAATTCCAACTTAGGCTCTTAACCTGAACCCATGAGACACGTGTTCCATTCTTGGCCGTGACTTCTCACCTTCCCAGAGCCTGGACAGGAATTTCAGGCTGATGGCTGATTGCCTCCCTTCAGCCAATACCCACTCACCACACCAGCTACCCAGATTGGTGGTCCGCAAAGGGAACCTTTTTCCAACCCACTGGCCACCCGAATGAAATGCAGGCCTACCTTAGCCTGTATGTGCGCAATATAATTAATAAAAATAACAGCAGGGAATTCCGTGATGATGTTACTATGAAATTCAAATGTACTCCTTGCTACAGCCTGCTTTTATAAAATAAATGATGTCAGTTCCCAGAGCCAATCATAAGTCTCCCAACTCCGCACCACTGCACACCTTGCCCCACCCAGCCTCAAGCACCTAGGCCATGCTGCTTGCTCCTCCTTGGGGCGGGGTCAGACCCTCAGCCATGAGGTGCCCTGAGGCATGCTACAGTTACATGACTTTTAGCAATCATTTATTTTTTAGTCCAAGCAGGCTGTTGTGAGAAAAATAAATTAGATTGGGTGTTTTGTAAACAAAAATATTTTTCCCACCATTCTTGAGGTGGGGATGTGCCAGGTCAACGCACAGGAGGATGGTGTGTGGTGAGAACCTCTTCATAGTTGTATGGTACCTGTTGCTTGTGCTTCCATGTTGGAAAGTGCAAATTGGCTCCCTCCCATGGGAGCATCGAAAGGGCACAGATCACTGCTACTCCCCCCTACCATTTTGTTTTATGTAAATGGACAAATAAGAGAGACTTTTTGGCATTAGTGAGCACTCACTGGAATATGCAATGTGTTAATATTTCTTATAACTTATATTCCTTAACTTATAAGCATTGAAAAGAGAGGATTATTAATTTTATTTCACACAGAACTAAAGAGAGCTTAATACATAGGTTAAGAGTTTTGTTCAAGCTAAATTTTTAAATTTTGCTCACAAACACCAAGAAAATTCAAGAAATTCAAGCAAGAGAAAGTTCAAGAAATTTACAATGTAGAGTAAAATGTTTAGGCTCCTGAGGAAAAACTATCAGAATGATGCAGAAAATTGGGGGTCTTTTTACCTCAAGGTAAAATTCCAGGGAGTCTTACCTATCCCTTGTGTTGTATATATCCTAGTTGGATTTTCATCTCCATTCTGCTGATTGTTCTTGTGCTAAAATAGTCTTATAGCCCAGTCCT
The DNA here is from genome assembly GCA_009823505.1 of Rhizomys pruinosus. Taxonomy (NCBI): domain Eukaryota; kingdom Metazoa; phylum Chordata; class Mammalia; order Rodentia; family Spalacidae; genus Rhizomys; species Rhizomys pruinosus. The sequence continues at coordinate 1,748,894 of VZQC01005070.1, read as the reverse complement.
TTGTTCCTGAGTCTTTACTATTTCTGCAACGCCCTTTTAGGACCAGCTTTCCCACTGTGGTGTTTGCTCTTTCAATTTATAAAGTCGCTAGGGATGTAGACAACTGTGCTCCCTTTTCACAAAAAAAAAAATCATGAAGGAAACCTTTTCTTCATTATGCCTCATTCATGATGGTGAGGTCATTAGTTCAAGCACAAGACACATGTTTGAAATGGCCTCTTGTTCAGAAGGTTGTTTTTCCTGAAGGAGCAGTGGGAAATGGGGAAGTTGGGTGTTTCTAGTTTATGTATTAGGTTTATTTCACACAAGGAACCAATATACTGGGATTTAGTACTCAGACTAGCCTGGAAGTTTCATACTCATGTGTTGATGCCGCTGGCCCCCAGAGCCTGTGTCCTCCTCTATCTCAACTCATATTCCCAGCTTCTAATTTTTGTAAATCCTGATGCGGTAGACAAGATGGGGCATACTTGAAATCATTTGGCTCTTACTGCATATGGAAATATATTCATGAGTGATTTAGGAAATGAGAGGATTGAGTAGAATGTATTTTGTTCCTAAACTCCAGTAGAGTGTGTCACATCCTCTGCCACTGCTCTAGCAGCTGCAGAGGGTTTCAGACCCTTGCTGGGGTCTTGGAGAATGAATAACTGCATTGCTCAGCTTTTCTCAAAATTGATCCCACCATATATATTGAGTCAAGATAGCTTTACCATACAATTCCAGTGTGTCTTCTACTCAAATCACCACACAGCCATGTCCATTTTCTTGTGTGAATAATATTTCCTTAGCAGTTAATACATCTTGGCATTTAGTTTCTAAATTAATGTTACTAAAGAAGGAAAACTGGCAGGCACATTTGTTACCTTCACCCATTTTTCCTGGGCACAGCAATGCCTGAGATATGTACAGGGTTATCCTAGAAAGAGTGTTAAATAGCTTGTCACCCTAATAGTTTGTTGTATAAACTCTAAGGTTAGTCAATTACAAAGACTGTTAAGACACACTTTTGTAGGAGGAAGAATTACAGAAGCCCCGGGTGGGCAGGATGGGGCTAAGACATTGGACATGCAGGACTGGTTATGATATCAAATAATTTTTTAAATTTGGGTAGTAGTTCTTTAATTTGAGATTTATGAGCTTCAAATATGTGAAACCAACTTGTTAGTTGAAGTTAAAATGGAAAATTTACTCTAAGGCTGGAGGAATATGTCTATGAATTAAAGTATACAATATACCCGAGCTTCCCTGGCAGGTACTAGAACGAAGGGTTGAAAAGGGCATAGATTCGTTTTCATCCTTCATCCTTGTACTGTGGATTGATCGCCTCTCAAACTCTGTCAACTGGCTTGCTTTGCATCTGTTCATCTGTGTCAGCAAGAGCCTCTGATGTTACATTTTCCAAGTGATTGGAAGATGATAGTCCTTCTCAATTCCTCTCTCCTTTGTCACCAATATTTCCATACTCCACAGAAAATAGTGACTGGCCTGACTTGGATGATGCTCTCATATTTGCTCCAAACAAACTTTTGCAATATGGTAGCGCAGTATTCTATTGGAACTGGCATCACAATGAATTGTTTGTGCTTGACTTCTGAGGAGTGAGCAGGAGCCTTAGGTCACAGTTCTGTGTTTCCCATTTTTCTGTTCATGTTCAGAATAAGTGCTGCCACTTTGGAGGAGCCAGAGCTTGTTAAAATCAACAAACACTAGGAATGAATGAAGTCAAGTCACATTTACGGGATGTCTGACTTATTTCCGACTCCAACCAATTAAACTATCTTTTCAAGGTCTTTTTATTACAACAATCATTTATAATGATTGTAAGATTGCAAATTGTCACTAATCATCTCAAGGAGAGGTGCCAAATTCCCTTGGAATGAATTTTAATTCGAATTGAAATTTTCTAAACTCACATAGAAACACTTGGGTATAAGATAAAGGGGGTTAACCCAGAAAGAGAGGCCATGGAGTTTAACCTTGATTGACTTAGATATTGGTTCATTTAATTTTGAACCACCTTATAGGAGGTAACATTTGACTTTCCATAAAATGATCGAGTTAGCCATAAAGAGAGTGCTGTCTTGAAATTCCCCATTTTCTAAGATGCTACTAAAGAATACACAAACACACAGAAAACAAACACAAATAAATAATGTCATGATTTGGTGAAATCTGGATTATAAATCAGACCCTTGGATTCCTATACAGGCTATGTGTTGCTAAGTGTGTGTGTGTGTGTGTGTGTGTGTGTGTGTGTGTGTGTCTACATGTGCAGGCAAATGCTCTTGGAAGCCAGAAGAGAGTGTTGAGTTCTATGGGGCTGGAATTACAGGTGGTTGTAACCTGTGAGTCCTGGGAACTCAACTCGAGTTCTGTAAGAGAACCAATTGTTGTTAAAACTACTTAGCCATCTCTCCAGCCCTGAATTTATGGAATTTTAAATCAACTTAATTTTGTTCCAAATCTATAAAATAGGGACAAGAGCATCTAAATAAAATGTTATTTGTGAGAGATAAAGAAAGAGCAGGCACAAAGTTCTTAGTAGGGCTCACCTTCCATTCATACAAATAAAAGGCTTCTGATGCTCAGACATCGATTGTAGATTAATGATAATTTGGGAGAAAACCCTTGCTACATCACAAAGCATGTACACCAACTGGTAGCTGGATTGCTTTCTGTACGTGGGACACTGTATCCTATCTGCAGTTCCTTCGACAGTGGTTTATAGAAAACATCTTTATTTGTTCATCCTTCAATACATCTTGAGTTGGTGCCTCTGTTCTGTGTCATAAACCGGTCCTGCCAGCCAAATCAATCTGTTACTTTAAAAAATCCTGCTGTTTCCATAAAGGGTTATGAAGTTGTATTCGAGTCACCGTAGAGAATTGCATGCTGTCCTGCTGGTGAATCTAGGAAGGCATTTGATAGAATCTGACTGACATTTGATTCTGGTGTGTGCCCTTCTTTTGTTTGTACTTCCATTTGTCCTTTGGGTCTTCAGCTGTTGCTCCCAACAATCCTGACTACTTAGGCTTCCTAGCAACCTCTTTTGAGGACCAATATTCATTTATCAAGCATAGCTTTCTTTTCTATCTCCAGGAATTAAAGAGTGTGTGTCTTTTGAAAGTGGGTTTTGATGACTTCTTTGAGCCTTTATTCTTTCTTCCCCCACATGAGTGGTCCTCCATTTTTATAATCAAAGGCAGGGAAGAAGCTGGATTCACTTTTCAACCAGTTGTACCAGAACACAAACATTTCATAGTGTGAGAGATGTCGGTAATTGCTCTGGGAGGGAACATTCCCCTCTCAAAAATCAGAAGCTACCTCTATATTCTAGGCAGTTCATCACAGCTGTCTCCCGCAGAGGCTTTTACCAGCATGTATGGAAGAGTTTACACTGCTGTAACATTCAATACTATATTAGACAACAGAGGGTAGTAGGCAAATGTGAGAGACTTTCATTTCCTTGAACCTCTGAGTGATTACTGCATTATGTTTCTGGTGAATGGCATTGCTAATGGCTGTAAAAATATAATGCTATACCTTGAGGGCTCATTAGGAAATGCAAGGATGCAAGTACATAATTTTGAGATTGATGTGATTGAGTTATTTTTAAATTTGCACAAAATTTTCTGTTGAGCTGTGTTTGTTCTAATATTCCCTTCCATATCACCTATTGATTTGCAAGCAAGACACAGTACTAGGCATGGGCTATAAAGGGTCATTTTAAAAAGGTTGTGTCCAAATAAACTCTTAAGTCATGGCACAAATTCTTTCTCCCTATTCTTTAATAAATATTTTTACAGCAAGGATATGTGTCTCTTTATCAGGATATATATTCTTCAGGATCTTGAAACTTGAACCATCGAATTTCTTGGTCATTTAGTAAATCAGATCCCATAGCCATATTTACTAGTATCAAATAAGATACAGAAGCATATAAACTGGAGAATGAGTTATAAATGAAAATAAATAATTTGATGTCATCATTGCCTCTGCTTCTCTCCACAAGCAAACCTCAATTCCAGAAAAAAAATTGTCAAAATAATAATTAGCAGGAGCAGTCAGGCGAGAATGAGATGCATATTATACAGAAAGGTCAAGTTTCAAACCACTGTCACAAGTGCCAGCTAAATACAAATATATCTTCCCTAAAGATGCACCACTTTGGCTTGTAGATGAAGAAAATGTATCAATTTCCAATCAGTCCCCTCCTCAAATACAAACGGCTCCCTCTAGTTATATTGCTCTCACACTTGCTCGCCATCAACACCTGATTTACTCCAGTGCTTTCCTTCCACTTTCATAAGGACTTCCTGAAGCATCTGTCATGGAAAGTGAATATTTGACTAAAATTCCAACATGATTTCTGTATACAGTATGTATTAGCCTACTGCGGCCCAAGCACCAAATCCAATGGACTGCCTATATATGATTAGATTTTTCTTCCAATCGCATACTTGTACACAACGTATTGTGATCAGAATCACTCCATTGCCTTATCACATCTTCCCCCCACTCCTTATGATGTCCTTTTTATTCCCAACCTATCCCCTACTCCCCCCTCTACCATCCCAGCATGTGGTGTGTGTGCGTGTGTGTGTGTGTGTGTGTGTGTGTGTTTGTGTGTCTTGTGAAGATGGTCACAGCCAGTGTGTATTCATGATTGTAACAACCATACAATATCTAGAACTCAACATTTTATAGTCTTCCTAATATCTGGCTCTGATATTCTCTCAAGCCCCTGGCCCTCAGACTGGGTCATATAGATGTCCCATTAGGGCTGAGCCCTCAGGAGTCCCGTATCCTCAGCAATGTCAGCCATTACAATTCTCTACTTTGACCATCACCTACCACCAAAGAGGCTTCTCTGACCAAGGCTGAGGGCTTCACCAAGGTATGAGCGTAAACACAAACATGGAGAAAGCAGTTTAACTACACTACCATTTTGCAAAACATCATAATTTTTTTAAATTTTATTTATTTTCATATGTGTATGAATGTACTGTCTGCACGTAGGTTTGTGCATCCCTGTCATGCAATGCCGCGGAGGTCAGAAGAGGGTGTCGGATTCCCCTGGAAGTGGAGTTAAAGACAGTTTTCAGCCGCCATGTGGGTGCTGGGGATCGAACCCGGGTCCTCTTCAAGAGCAGTCAGTGCTCTTAACCACTAGGCCATGTCTCCAGCACCACATCATACATTTTATACTTTAAACATTTAATTTTAAAGAATACCATACATGAGTACTCTATTTACAGTTTCCAGCTCTCTGTCTTCAAAACCCAACTCCTCCTGCTTTCCTCTGTCAATTTTATGATTATTTCTTTAATAATTATTATTACATACAAACACACTCATATAGGTATCTATATAAAAGCTACTGAGTCCATTTAGTATTGTTCATATGTATATGTGTTTAGGACTGACCACTTGGGATTCAGTAACCTATTAGGTAGCTCTTCTCTGGAAGAAATTCATTCTCCCTTGCTCGGCAGCCACTGAGTGTCTCTTCATCTAGAGGTTATAAATAACATTTTATTAAAACCCAGGAATACCCATCCATGCAAGTATTGTCTCTGGCCATCTTGCACTACAGTGATAGATCTGAGTAGTTTCAATGGACCCCATGATGTACAGAAGAAGCAGTCTCTGGATCTTCACAGAAAAGTCCTATCAGTTCTTTTCATAGAGGAATGAATAGCTAAACCCAGCATACACCTTCCAAAAATGTCTTAAAGGAAGAAGATTGATTCTAACATTACATGATATCAGGAGCTACCTCCTACTTTTTAGTACTGTTTGATTTTTTTCAAGTCACCTGCTTTTTTTCCTAAATGAAGAAGCAGAGGTCCCTCGACAGGGAACACTACATTTATACTTGTGTGACAGAGTAGGAAGAAATATGTCATGAAATCAATTTGGGAAATTCTTCTGCAAATTAACAATAGACCTGAAAAATATGTTTAGGACAGTTAAACACCAAGAAAGAGAGTAACAGTACTAAACCCTTTTAACATTCTCCTAGTACTTTTTCAAGATGCCTCGTAAGCACGTACTTAATTTTACAAGGCTTTGTTGAGTGCCCTTTCATGGTGGGTTCACTAGGAGCTGCTGGACATAGATTACTGACAAGAGATAAGATCGCTGCTCTCATAGAGCATCTTAGACACAGAGCAATTAATTTACTCATTATGAGCTCATTTTAGGTTTTACTTGTTAGTTCTTCCACTGTGAGATCATTGAAGCAAGGCTTTATTGAATGTATTTTCTTCCTTGTAATAGTAAAATAATAATAATAATAATAATAATAATAATAATAATAATAATAAAACATTGACTATCCCCTCACACTTGCAGATGTACACTGTAACCCAATCCCTGCCTTCTTGGTTGAGATGGAGTACAAAGGCTTTCATTTAATACACTGCTTTCTACTCTGAAGGTCTCCAGGGAGCTTCCACATTCTCTACTCTTAAGCTTCCTCTTATTCTTGCTTTGCCTCTTTGACCCCTTCTTCAATAAGACTCCAAAATTCCCGAGACTCCAGTATGCATACATAGCTAGTCCCTAAGACCTTAGTGTTTATTCTTTATTATGTACAGTAACTTAGATCTATGCTCCTTCCTCATAGCCTACCTCTGCACCTCCATTGTCTAGGTTTAGTAAACTGAAGTCTTCAATTTCCCTTATCTGCATTTCTGAACAGTGGATTATGAACATCTACTGGCAGTGTAACACACAACACTTAGAATCCATGTCCTTGTTCTTGCAGGATCACTAAGGAGCAGCTGCTACATTTTATGCTCAGATGATATTGATACTGATTTGGTAGTGAGCATGAAGATGGTGTTGGTGAAAATCTGGTGCTGTTTGGGCATCTGCTATTTGGAGATTCCTATAGGCAGTTTGACATTCTCACAAGACATCTATCTATTCACACACAGCATTCACATTTTCCAGATATGCAAACTGAGGCTGGGTCTCAAATCTTCTTTGAATTATCCTCATGATATTTCTTCTCCTTTGTTTACATTGCTGGTATTATGTAAGACAGGATTGTGTGTACTAGGCAATTAAAGGGATGCTTTCTTTACTGAGCATGTCAGGATTGGGCTGTGGCTACTGACTGTCAAGAGACCACTATATTGACTTGATGGAAGGAGAAGCTCAGACAGTCACAAGTATCCAATGACTAAAGGAGGCCTGAGAACATGTTTCAAGGCTTCCCTCTGTGTGTTACAGGTGTAATCAGATAGCTAAGAGTCCCACTCTTAGGCTTTGGGTATGTGGAAAAAAATCTCTAATGATGCAAATATGGAGACCTGTGTTGCAGGATAGTTCCTGAGTTATAACTTACCTTAGGTGCTTAGGTACTTGACTTTGGAGCCTTTCATGCTATGGACGCTTGACAATAATTTTGACTTTGAAGTTTTTCCTAGAAACCAATGGTCCAAATCCGTCTGCTCACTCATTATGGGTTGCTTCTCTCAGTCTTGTGTAGAGAGAAGAGCACGCTTGACAACATGGGCAGAGGGTGTTCAATTCCTCCCTTCATTAGCTTTGGAGGCTCCAGGCTCATGGCTTGCTCTACTGCTTCACTGTGCTCTGCATGGCAGGGAGGAACACGGAGGGCCTGTCTTTCCAGTTACTCAGCCAGTGCCTAAGGTACAGCCATCTGTTCAGCTCCGGCTCTCAGGAGGCACATGGGAAAATGGGAGGTGAGCAGACTGGCATGTGTGGGAAGGGTGGAGCCAAGGAGGCCCAGGCTTCAGTGAACTTCTACATTTCATCTTGAAATTACATAGGACGTGTAAACAACGCTGACTTTCTTGAATGTTAAACAGTTTAGACTGGAGAAACGAAACAAGGCATGGAAGCTGGCTAAATATAAGCCTGATGTAGAGCTTCACATTTACATTATGGTTAAAATAAGAATATACACACATTTGTACTATCTAGGTAGATGCCTGTGGCTCAGGATGTCCCTTTGGATTATTGCTTAGGACCGAAAAACATGTAGAGAGGTCTTTACATTATACAGTTCATAAAATTCAGTCAGCAGACCTTGCCCTCCCTCACCATTTCCTGTGCACATGGCTCCAGAGACCCTGAGAGATTCGAAACGGCAGCTCCATGTAGCTCTGGAACTAGAGAGGAAAACACAATTGTGAATTTGCTTATCCTTTCTTGCTCTAGACATTAACCAGAGTTGGCTTTTTATCCCCAGACATATCAATATAATGGCACAGGAGAGCAGAAAGCAAATTGCCTTTGACCTCTTATTTACTAGTGCATTAAATTACCAGACCACTATCTTCTATTTTTGTAGATGTTAAACCAGATTTTCTTAGGTCCACTCAGAGGTCACAGGGACATTCTGTCTCTAAATATTTTGGAGTGCATCTGTGCTCAGAATGGACCTTACATGTTTCTAAGAGAAGGCACTGGAAATATTGGAGAACAAGTTAAGATGCTACATTCATCTCGTTCCTTCAAAGGGACGGAAGGAGGTGAAGCAGGATGGCAAGGCCAGCACTGACTGCAGCTTGCTTCTCTTACCTGGAGCTTTGTATTATCTTTTAGTTGGTGCTTTCAAGACTCTTTATAAAACACCTTCACAGAGGAGTTCAAATATGGAAGAGGGAATGTGAGACTAATTGCTTTGATATTGCCTGAGCATTTTGAGTGATACAGAAATTTTGCAGGAGAATTAAGGATAAAGCGGCCAGGCATTTTCTCTTTTGCATATTTTTTGGTCTTTTTGAGACAGGGTCTCCCTTTAGTCCCAGCTGGCCTAGAACTCACTCTGTAGACCAGGCTGGCCTTGAACTCACAGAGATCCACCTACCTCTGCCTCCTGAGTGCTGGGATTAAAGGCATGTGCCACCACACAAAAGTACCTGCAATATTTAAGAATCAAGTTGACAAGCCAATTAACATATTATTAGAAGGAATAAAGAACATTTTCTACAGAACCTTCCCGACTGAGCTTTTAATATCAATGTTATATATTACATATATAATAAATATTCTCATATAGTAAAACTTTTTGTGTTTTATTGATGTTTTGTGTATTTCAGACATCATTTTTCAATTCAGTTTAGGCATATTCCCTTTTCCCTTCTTTTAACTGAATTTCTAAGATAGATATAATACCTGCTCAAATTAGGAAACAAGAAGTTTGATCCAGGTGTACTGACATCCCCCAATCCCTGTTAATAAACTTTTTAAAGTGTCTGTCATCGTTTTGAAATGGAAATTCTATATATGAATTCAGAATTAATAAATTTCCAATGTAAGTTTAAATCAGGAAGTGGCTAATTTTCCTAGTACTGTACTTCCCCAAAAATCTTCAAGATACATTTAAACACAGTGACACAGAGCCCAGAGGCTGACCAAAGACCCTTTCTAAGGATGAGGCAAATTTAAACCATTGCCTGCAACATTTCTCTTAACAAACAAGAGCCTAGGGGGCTGGAGCGATGGCCTAGCGGTTAAGAGCGCCGACCACTCTTGCAGAGGACCCGGGTTCGATCCCCAGCACCCACATGGTGGCCGAGAGCCGTCTGAAACTCCAGTTCCAGGAGAGCTCCAGTTCCAGGGGAATCCGAGACCCTCTTCTGAACTCCGCGGCATTGCACGACACGGGTGCACAAACCTGCATGCAGACAGTACATTGATACACATACCGAAATAAATAAAATTAAAAAAAAAAAAAAGAGCCTAACAATGACTCATACATTACTGTTACAACATTGACACTCATACACAAACACACTCACTTATACTTGAACAAACACACTCACACATCTGGAACTAGCTAGCTGTCAGTGATTAGCAAGTCAACCCCCTTAAGTAGTAAGATATTCTGAAAAGTTAATAGTGAACAGTGTTACAGCTCATAGGATTAGTTAATTAGACAAAGGCTCGCAGGCAAGATCTCTGTAGTCTGTTCTTCTAAAGTGATGGAACCCACTTAGGCAACTGATGAAAAAAGCAGTGTGAGCACCATTCAAGGGAGGAAATGTGGAATGAAATAGAATTGAGCCCCAGCTTTGCAGTAAACCAGCTGGCAGAGGCAGCACTAGAAAGTGATCGCAATGTGTCAGTGTCCGAAAAGGCGAAGGCTTGGGGAAAGGATTTGTAATTTTGGTTACCATTTTCCTGACTGCTTCAAGGCAATTGGAATTAATTTTTAGAAGCAGTCTTTAAACTGGCATCTCCCGACCTGCATTGCTGACCTTAATTCCAGGGACACTAATCTAAGAATGGTTTCCATTGTAGACAGTAAATACATAAAGGACAGGTATTCCAGGTTGAGTAGGAGTGAGGTTCAATCCCCTTATTTTGGAATTATCTTAAAATGTGCATTGGCTGATGCTATCTCATATATTGTAAGTAATTCTGGGTGATTCCTTTCAGTGGCCACACCAGCTTTCCTCTTTCCTGCCTGCCAGAAGTTACAGCCACAAAGCATCCATTGGTCCATGGACTATTTAAAATAAATGAATCAGAATAGCTAGAAGTCAAAAGACATGATAACATGGTCATAATAACTTTTAGGAATTGGAGTATGTATAGCAGTTAGCAATGTGAATGACTTGTTTATTCTCATAACAGAGAGCCACACTGGACGATCTTTTCTTTTTAATGAACTTTTTACTTTTCTATATGTGTAGTGCCAGGTGCAGTCAGAAGTGCCCCTGGGACATCCCACGTATTCTGCAGTTGGTTTCCACCAAAAGCAACATCCTAAGAACCATAGTAACGAGATCTCAACCCAGATACTGATGTTGATTCAGTCAAGACCTACATTTCCATCACCAGTGGAGTTGTCACATGGGCTCTTGATAGGCACCCTCTTTTCCTGGATGCCTTTATACCTTTCCAACTCTGGAAGACACAGGCCTACTCTCTTCTTGCATTTCCAGAATGTAGGGTCATACAATCAGCATACAGCCTCCTCCTGGTTGTTGTGTGTATTGATAGTACATTTCTTTTCATCGCTAAGCAGGATTTGTAGCCCTGGGGGCGACCATAATGTGCTGAACCATTCACCCATTGACAAACATCTGGGTTTTATCTGATTATAGTCTATTATGAATGAACGTTTTTCTACAAATATTCTTGTCCAGGTTTTTGACCTTTTTATTAAATAAATGCCCAGGAGAGCAATCACAGGGTTATTGGGTAGTTATAAATTTAGTGGGCTTGTTTGCTTTAAATGTTTCCAGACTTGCTCAGAGTTTACCGCTTTACATTTGGACCAGCCGTGTATGTGAGACCCTCTTCCCATATACTCCTCAACATTTACAGTAACCTGTTTTCTTCTTAGTGATTCTGAACAATCCTGTAGCAGCATCTCATTGTAGAATTTGTTTTCCTCCCGGGGCTGGTGAGAGCATGCTTCTATGTATGCATTTGTTCTTGGAGTTCCTATATGGTTTCTTTTGCCAACTGTTTAATTGGATTCTTTTTACAGTTGATTTTTGAGAGATATGTATATGTTATCAGTGTTTGTCTTTAATCAAATATTTGATTTGGACATGTGTTCTCTTGGTCTATAGACTGGCTTTATTGAAAAAAGATTTATGTTTTAGATTTATTTTAATTCTGTGTGTTTGTATGCGCACACATGTGCATGTGTATTTGTATGTGCATTGGAATACAGGTGCCTGAGGAGGCCCGAAGAAGGTGTCGTAGCCCCCAGAGTGGAACTTAAAACAGACATTTCTGAGCCACCTGATATGGGTGTAGGAAACTAATCTTCAGTTCCTCTATATTCTATTATTTTAATTATATGTATATATTTATATGTGTTTGGATGGATGTTTGGGTTTCGTGCACACAAGTCCAAAAGCTTGCACTGCTAGAGAAGGGCACCTCAGTCCACTGAAGCTGAAGTTACAGGTGTCTGTGAGCTGCTTGATGTGGCTACTGGTAACTGAACTTAGATCTTCTATAAGCACTGAGCCATCTTTCCAGCTCCTATAGATTCTCTTTTTTATCTTCTTTTTTTAAAATTTTATTTATTTTTTATGTGTATGAATGTACTGTCTGCATGTAGGCTTGTGCACCTGTGTCGTGCAATGCCATGGAGTTCAGAAGAGGGCATCAAATTCCCCTGGAACTGGAGTTAAAGATGGTTCTCAGCTGCCATGTGGGTGCTGGGGATCGACCCTGGGTCCTCTGCAAGAGCAGTAGGCACTGTCAACTGCTAGGCCATCTCTCCAGCCCCAAACGCAAGCGCTGGAACAGGGACATGAACCCTGGACCCTCGGATTATTGTGTCTTCTTAACAGGATCCTTACAGTACAAAATTTTAATGAGAAAGAAATGCAACTACATTAACTTTTCACTTAAGAATTGTATATTTGATATCAAGTCCCAAGAATTTTTTCTTCCATTTTCTAAAACCTTTATGAAGTATCTATGTTTCATTTATGTTATTGAGTCCCTTGAGCTGTTCTTTGCATACAGTGTAAAACTGAGTTGTTTTTTTGACTTATGGATGTCTAATCATTCCAGCGCTTTCTTCATTGAATGACTTTGGTGCCTTAAAGATCCATTGAGCATGTCTGTATAGATGTGCATCTGGATTCCAGGTTCTACTCTATTAATCCAGGTATCCGTCCCTCTGTCCATTCCACAGCACTGTTTGCTAAGAATTCCCGAGTCTTAACATTGGGGAAATGGTTTTTTCTCATTTTCTTCTTCTTTTTTTTCTTTACTCTTCTAGTTCTTCTGCCTGTCAACACAATTTTAGAATTATCTAGTCTGTATCAAAAAAAAGTTTTGGGGGGAATTAATAAGAATGTCATTCAAGTTATGTGCCAATTTAGGGAGAACCGATATTTTATTGTCTTGAGCCTTCCAGTTTGTAATAAGATATGTTTATCATTACATATAAATACATATTTAGCTTTTAAAAATGTTTAATTCCTTTTATCTCTGTTGTATGTAGGGTGAGGGAGTTAGGCTTCTTTAAGGGATTGATACTAGATAGGCTGAACAGGCTGTAGTAGATGAACTCACCCTGAGAGACAGCTGTGTAAACAAACTTGACTTAATAGCCTTTAATATATAAGACAGAATGGGTGAAATCCTGTGGGCTGTCTATGAAGAGGATATCCAAAAATGATTAAAATGTAGTATATGAAATGCACAAAAATCAGGTAAAATACATTGGAAAAAAGTAAACAAAATTAATTTCTATTAATCTATTAATAGATTTTCTTCTAATTACTTCATTTTGGGTGACTTTAAGTGATATTATGTTTTGATTTCCAGTGTACTGCAATGTCAGTGATTTCTGCAGGTTTAGTTTGAGTCCTGTGATTTGGGGAAACTCGCTTATACTAGACTTGGATTTTATTGTACAGCCCTTAATATTTTGAATATATAATCATGTCATTTGGAAATGGGTACAATTTTATGTCTTTTTCTGAGCTGCATGACATTTATTTTCACCTTTTGTTATCACACACTGGAAGTTCTAGTGCATGCAGAACAGGATGAAGGAGAGCAGATATGCCTAAAGTGCCTGTTTCATAAAGGCAAAGGACCTTCACGGTTCTGCGTTTGTGGATGATGTTTTCACTCAAGCCAATGAAGTTCCCTGTATTTTTTATTTTGGAGAGAGTACTTAACACCAGTGGATATGGACTTCTGCCAGATGCTTTTCTGCATTGATTAAAATTATCAAATTTTACAATTCTTTAGCCTGTTAATAACCATACAGTGAATTCATTGATCTTTAAGTACTGATCCAATTTTCCATCTTTAGAATAACCTGTTTTGTCATAACTTATAATTATTTTTATGGATTACTTAATCCTGTTTATGTATGCAGTTTTGTATCTGTTTAGCTGGGGACACTCATTTTTATGTTTCTTTTACTTCATTTCCTTTCTTCATGTCTTCTTGCCTTGCCTTCCTCTGTCCCTCTGTCTCTCCCTCCTTGCCTTCCTCTGTCCCTCTGTGCCTCCCTCCTTGCCTTCCTCTGTCCCTCTGTCCCTCCCTCCTTGCCTTCCTCTGTCCCTCTGTCCCTCCCTCCTTCCCTTCCTCTGTCCTTCTGTTTTTTTTTTCTCTCTCTCTCTCCTTCCCTTTCTTCCTTCTACTCTCTTTGTATAGTTTAAGCATCAGGGAAATCACCTTTATCAGCTGAATTTGAAAGTACTTCTTTTTTCAAATTTCTAGAAGAGATCCAATAAATTGATGATAATTATGCCTTAAACATTTTGTAGAATCTTCTAGTAAAGCCACCAACACGTTGTTTAATTTTGTGAGATATATAATTAAGGATAATATTCATAGCTGTAAAGTTATTCAAATGATCTAATTCATATTGGGTGAACTAATATAATTTGAGTGTTTTTGAAGAATTGGCCCTTTTCATCTTTGTTCTCAGAGTGCGGATCTGTTTGTCATATTCTGACTGCCTAGCTACTGTCGCGGGCCCTGTAGCAGCCCGATTCCCTTCCCTATGTTAGCTGTGTCCTCTGTCATTCTTTATCTATCTGTTTGTCACTGTTATCAATCTTTTTGAAGAAAAACCAATTCTTTTGCTTTTGCTTTCAGTTTCTCTGTTTTCAATTTTATGAGTTTGACTCTTTGTTCTGCGACTTCCCTCCCTTCTTTTCTTCCTTTGGGTATGTAATTGTCCAGTTACATTTTTTCTTGTTCTGGAAATAAGCTTAGATTCCAACCAAAAGCTTTCCCTGTTTTCCAGTGCTTGCATCTAATTCTGTAAATTTTCCTCTCATCTCTACTTTAACCGACCACATATTTTTATTTTCATCCATTTTAATATTTGTGCTGATTCTCCTTGACATAGTCTTTGGTGTATTATTTGAAAGGGTGTTAAGTTGTCAAGTACTTGGTGTGATTTTTTTTCTTTCTGTTATTGATTTTAGTTTGTCTCCATTGTTACCAGAGAATATAATTTGTATGATGTAAGTTATCTAAACATTTTTGAGGTTTGTTTTATGGTCCAGGATGCATTGAGTATTGAGGTAACATGGGTATATTTGAAGAACTTATAACCTATTCTCGGGAACATTCTATTGGCTGTTGGTATTGGAGGTTCTGGCACAGTCTCCTCTAGGGGATCCACCCACTTTGGGGACTCAGGGGCTAAAAACTCCAACAATAATTTTCAATTTATTTATCTTTCCTTCTAGTTCTCTCTTTTTTAACTTTAACATTTTAGCTCTGTCTTTTGAGTGCACACTTATTTAGAACTGTCACATCTTTTTGGAGAACTGATCCTACTACGATTATAAGAATGACCATTACTTACTTTGGTAATTGTTTTTGCTTATTAAATTGAATTTATATAATATTAATATAATCATTCTTGCTTTATTTTATTTAATATTTGCATGATATATTATTCTTAGTTTTCCTTTTAGTGTGCACACATTATTAACATATCAAGTGATTTATTGGCAGCAAAAATTAGGGTCATTTAAAATTTTTTCTCAGCTGATCTCTGTCTTTTATGGACATACTAATACCATTTTTATTTGGTATAATTATTGTTTTGTTAGGGTATTGTTTTGTTAGGGTTTAAGTTTGCCTTTTTTGTATTGTTGGTTCACCAATTATCAGTGATTTAATTTCTGTTTTCTTCTTCCCTGCATTCTTTTGAGTTACTGTACATTTCTAGTACTCCATTTTGACTTATCTGCAGTGATTTTCAGTGTATCTCTTTACATAGGTTTTATGGTCATTAGGTTTTATGTATATATGTGTATATATATATATATATATATATAATCACAATCTACTGTGCCTATTATTATTTTCTCAGCCAGAATGAGGTAATAAAAAGGTAATCTCTTTTCACACATCGATTTCTAGGTTGTAATTCAGCATAATGTTTACTAATTATCTACACACACACGATAAAGTCTTTAGGAAGTAAAGTAAGCTTAGTTCTAGCTATGTATCCGGTGTACCTAGTGATACACAGAACGTTTGTATATATTACATCACAAACGGGAAACACAGTATGAGATAAAAAAGGGCCGCATAGGGAGTCTGAGTGGCTTCATTTATTATTTTAGTCATTGCAAATCGCATCTTCCTAGTCTTTTCCAATATTTTAAGACAAGGGCTCACTATGTAGCTGGCTGGGATGCTGGTGGCAAATTGATATATATATATATATATACATATATAATAGTTATATATATATATATATATATATATATATATATATATATGCCAGGTTAGCGTGCAACTCACAGAGATCCACCTACCTCTGTCTCTCAAGAGCTGTGATTAAAGTCCTGCTCCACTATCCCTTGGCCCCTATTTCTTTTGTCTTTCCAGAACTATTTAGTCATTTTTGACATTTCTTTACTAATAACAGAATACCATAGTTTTCTTCATGGAATTTCATTGGCGTCTCCTTATTTCCAAGAAGATGTTTTTAGTGACTACAGTACGATGAGATGAAGATTCTTTTATATTCTCTGAAATATATTGCACTACATTTTTTGTCTACCATAAGTTTCAATGAGAAATCTCTCTTCTCTCATGTTCTTTACTTCAAACATATGTTGTCTTTCTTTACCCTTGCTGCTTTCAAAATATTTTTCATCTTTTGTCTTCAGAACATTTAAAATTTATTAATTATTTATTCATTTTATGTTTATGAGTGTTTTGCTTGCATGCATGTAAGTGCACTCATGTTATGCACTGCCCACAGAGGTTAGAATAGAGCATTGGATTCCCCTGGAATTGGAGTCAGGATGGTTGTTAGCCTCCAAGTGGGTGCTGAGAACAGAGCCTGGGTCCTCTGCAATAGTCCCTAGTGCCCTCAGCCACTGAGCCATCACTCTAGTCCCTAGTTCTCAGAACTTTGACTGTGATCTATATGATGTTTCTTCATATGGATGCATTTCGATGATCTGGTTGTAGGTGCATTCAGCTTTGGAAGCACTCACCTGTACATCTTCAGTCACTGTGAGGAGTATTCAGCTGCTATTTTTGTATCATTTCACCCCTATTCTCTTCTTTTTCCTGGGTTCTGATGACATGACCATTAGATATTTTGTTGTTCCCAAGACTATTTTTGTTTTTTTTTAATTTTTTTGTGATATATATATATTTTTTTTTGAGGAAATAAGCTTCATTATTTTCTGAACAGGATGAAAATCTTGGGTCTCTTGGGTCTCTTTGGGATTTCCTGGAACTATTATGGTTGGAGAGGAAGAGTCACATTGGCATGGTAGCATGGCTTTCTGATGCAGGTAGGAATAGGAACACAGCTTTTTTCCTGATGATTTAGCTAGAGTAGGATATATGAAATCTAAATGTTGTTTTTTGTAGTTGATTAGATGAGCCTTTCATAATCTTTTGACTCTAGGAGGCATGGTGATGTTAGCTATTTTTTCTGTCTGTACCAGTTGATGTTTCTTGGATATCATCTTCTTACCCACAAGCCTGAGTTATAAATCAAAGAGAAACTGTGTTGTTTCTTGGGTACAGTGATCTGTACTTATATTTTCTTTGCACCATTCAACATCTTCTTATTCTTGTTTTTTTAAATAAATTTGATGGATTTTAACCATACTCTGTGGGAAAAGGAAAGAAATGTACATATATTCCATCTTCCTAGAAGGCAAAAGTTCATGATTTCCTGACTTCTAAAATGAAGCTAGACATCTGGCTTGGTTGTACTTGGCGCTCATAAGATGTGTGCATGATTTCTTATTGTCATTGGCAATCAGAATTTTCTACAATTGAGACAATATTTTAAAAAGTATATTCACTGTGTAGATGAGGTATATCCCAGAGATAAAAGGTCTCAGTGTGAAAAGAGAAGGGAAGAATGACATCACTGCTCTGAGAAATCAGGCTCAAGGCATTCTATATTAACATGCACATAACTGAGCCCTTACAGTGTCCTCTTACAGTATCTAAATAACCAATGAAGAGCTGAGGGATTGTGAACTACAGATCTGTTCCTCAAGTATTTCCTGACATATGGAGGAGGCAGTGAGAAACAGTATCTTGGAGAAGAATCATTCTGGCTCTTGGTTGTATTTTCCAGTTTAATTAAAATTTATACTTGTCCATTCTGTCCAGGCCCTGGCCCTGCAGTCCATGCTATTTTGCACGGCAAATGAAATCAATAAGAACCTATCATTTGGAAGTTGGACTTGCCTGAATGTGTCATTATTTGCTAGGCAGAAGGGTGGTGTTTTCTCTAGATGTTTGGCATGTATCACCAGGCCAAGGGCCAGGTCATATGGTAGAGAAGTTCCTTCCCATCAGCTTCGTATCATATCCATGGTTCTTTGTTTTTCCCTTTTGTGCAGTGGACATCCTAGCAATAAGGGAACCATGTAAGCTTAGGTTTGTGATCAGGTAGTCACATAGGTTAGACCTGTCAGCAAAGTCCCTTGTTGGTTGCTCACTAGGAGGAAGTGCCCAGGTATATCTAGACCCAAGTCTCCAAAGCAAAGAACTAGGAGTTTGCTGAAGTCTCATTAGAGAAATCAGGGAAGGACTGGGGAGAGAGCTCAGTGTAGGAAACATTTGCCGTGAGAGCACGAGGACCTGAGCTTGGATTCCCAGAACTCCCATAGTGTCGGGCACCATGGCATATATCTATAAGACAGGAGAACCCCCAGAATCTGTCTGGCCAGCTAGTCTGGAGGTATACAGCAAAAATGACTAACCTCTGTGGTTGTCTTCTGACCACCACATGTGTAAATGTGTATACCTGCACTTACAAGTCCAGTTCCAAATGTGCGCACACAACACATACATCATAGACACACGCACACGCACACACACACACACACACACACACACACACAAGGAATCAGAGGAACACAGTTTGCAGGTTATCAACACTTCATGTTATTATTCTTCAACCCACTGAAGCAACGGAATTTTGGTTGAATAACTTGGTGTCACTGCAAAACATAGTAGCACATATTTATTTTTGCCTCCTGCCAAATGTGCTCTTTGACTTTAATTTTTCTTTCCTTCCTTCCTTTCTTCCTTCCTTTCCTCCTTCCTTTCTTCCTTGATATTTATTTTCTTATTATTCCCTCTATACCAAAAGATAAGTAGCCAAAGTAAGGTAAACTGAATTTGATTTTGAACTACTTCATAACAAGTTTTTGTACTTGAATGACAGAATGATGTCATTTGTAAACATCCAATCAAAAGATGTTATTCAATAAAAATATTAAAAATGAAAAAAGATAAGGGTTATTTGTTATGACTTACTCCAAATCTATTAAACAGTAAAACAACCACTGTAGTTAGTTCTTCCACATAGATTGATTTTGAAGTATATGTTGAACTTCTGACCAACTTTGCCCCTTTCTTGTTTTCCTATGAGTTAGAAATGAGTCAGAACTAAAGGCAACCTTGCTTATAATCACCATCTTGGGATTTTTTTTTTTTCTTTCATGCTTTTAGGTGGGAAAAGTGACAAACTTAAGCCTGACTTCTCTGAAAGTCTCGACATTCCGCTACGTCTGAAATAATGGATGTAAAGGACAGGCGACATCGCTCTTTAACCAGGGGACGGTGTGGCAAGGAGTGTCGTTATACCAGTTCCTCTCTGGACAGTGAGGACTGCCGTGTGCCCACACAGAAGTCATACAGCTCCAGTGAGACCCTGAAGGCCTATGACCATGAGAGCAGAATGCACTATGGAAACCGAGTCACAGACCTGGTGCATCGGGAGTCTGATGAGTTTCCAAGACAAGGTAGGCCATGCTGCCCTGAAGATAGGCTCCCATGCGACCTTGAATTGCCCTGTTACATTGATGACTGAGGGTGTTAGAAACTAGCAGGAAGACGTGCTTCAAACAACGACTATACTAATGCTTCATTTTGGAAAGTAATTGCTTTTGTCCTACCCAACTCCTGTGGGTGATAGAGATTCAGCTTTTGTCTTGCATAGTAGAGTCCTTAATAACATGCTAGTTGCTTTTGGAGACCTGTCATGAGCGGTTTCCAAAGACATAATTTACAGCAGATCCTTGGCTTCGTAAGAAAATATTCCTGAGTTAATAGAAAATCTCTACTTAGTAAATATGACATCATTTGGGGCTTTTCAACTCTTCCCTTTGAAGCTTATTGAAAGCCCCTGAGAACTTGTTTTCATTACCTCACACATTGGAACTCTCAGTTGGGTTCACTTTGAATAATGGTATATATGGATTAGAAGATATTTGAAAACATAAATAATTACCTACACACACACACACACACACACACACCACA
Source organism: Rhizomys pruinosus (assembly GCA_009823505.1). Lineage (NCBI taxonomy): Eukaryota > Metazoa > Chordata > Mammalia > Rodentia > Spalacidae > Rhizomys > Rhizomys pruinosus. Next base: position 1,728,629 of record VZQC01005070.1, on the reverse strand, counting down.
TATGAGAACATGGATGTTTTCCCCAGTTCTACTAATTCAGTTTCCTTCCTGCATGTACCAAACCTTGATTTTATTTATTCTACTTTGCTTTATTTGGGGAAAAGAAGAATTTTTCTCCCAGGTAATAATATTCTCTTCATGTCCAATATTTGTGCAGAATGCCATTATCACTTGTCCAGGGATGTAGAAAGAGGCCAAGCAGTGCTGGGGTCGCAGTGTCAAGGGCCACTTGTTTTCTCCCTGCTGTGCACTCTGAGTGCTAACCTTGCATGTGCCGTTCACATTAATGCCTCAGCAAAATTATAAGGGAATGCCCAAGCTGCAGTGGCCGCGCTGGGCAGGGTCACTCTGCCAGCACCCAGGGGCTTGGCCTTTTTCGACTGGGTTATTGCATCGTTTGTTTTGTAACACTGATTCTTTATTTCTTTTTCTGTAACTTTGGCAGTAACTGTTGGAATGAATTTAATTCCTAACGAGATATCTCTGCTTGGAGTTCCATTCCTGGTTTCTTTGCTTCCTTAAGTAGCTGAATTTTACTTTTCTTTATTTTCTAGAAAACATACCTGAATGTTGTTAATTAGTGTATTGTCCAAGTTCCCAAAATCCACAGTCCAGAATTTGTTCTGAAAGCATGCTCTCGTATACTGCCAATTCAACCCAGGTCATGATGTATTTAACAGATTTTTTAATCAATAAATAGTTAAAATTGTTTCTGTTGCCATTGTGTACCCTTGTAGGATATGATTTTTACTTATTCTTTACTCTTATTTTCCCTGTGTCATCCACATGAAAATGACACACATACTGATCTCTCTGCAGGAGGAAACAGGGGCTGCCTAACGATTGCTCTGGATCAAATGCCTTTGATCCAGGAATAATTTTGATACATGGTTTACTTTGATTAAGTTCTCACCTGACTCCAAGTAGCAGAGAGTGAGAATTGAAAGAAAAAAAAGAAAAGTAAGGGGTCATGGCTTAATTAACAAAGAGAGGGCTTGCTATTGTAACATAAAGAAATTAGGACACCTGTTGTCCTGTCCAAGAGTGTGAATGAGATGAGCTCAGATGTCCTCAAAGGTGACACAGGAGGAGCGAGGTTGACAGCTCGCATTCCCTGCCATTGTTTCTGCATCTTGTGCTGCTGCAGTATACCTTTATCTTTCCTGTAATTCTGGGCTGCAGTGTCCACTCTGCCCTCTACCTCTCTTCACAGACATACCCTCCCTTCTGGAATCAGGCGCTAAACTGGAGATTCCAGATTATTGTTGAATTGTGGTTCGGGCTTGTCAACTTTCCCCTTATTAATATTCACATCAAATGCAATCAAGTGCAGGGATTTTGTTTTCAAATAGACCTCTTTCTTCCTGTTTCATCATGGGCCTTTCCATTGATAATAATGGAAGTAGCTTGGCCATATCAAACTCATAGCATTGCAATTAACAATTCGCACATGCCGTGTGTTGTTATTGAGTCCATATTTGTTTGTGTAATGTGTTTGCATGAATTAAAAACCGTGTAGTCCAAAAGTAGAAATGAAAAAGCATTGGGAAGTATTTGCATATGCAAGTGCAATTCCTTCTGAAGGCATATATGAATTTATGCATGAAAATGTAGTCAGAGGCTGAGTGGATCTACTTTGATGGGTTCTAAAATTGAACTCTGCAGGAAGTAAATAAGCACATATTTAAGGAGGGGGGGAAACAGGAGATACAATCTGGCAAGCAGCACATGCAGCTTGAGACTGAACCATTACAGAGAGGGTTAAAATAAATTTTGCACTCCGCAATAACAATAATTTTTTAAATGTCATGCATCTCCCAGTTTATTTTCGTATTCATGAAATCAAAGAGCAGGATCATCTCAGTACTTATTAGCCTAGAGGAACATTAGCAAGGATCACATCAGGATCTTCTCCTGCAGTATTCTTATTTAAAACCCAAGACACTGATCATAAAACAAACATGCTTCTCACATACAAGCAAGTTTGGCAAACACATTTGGATGGCTCTCCAGATGCTCCAAGTGGAAAGAGAATTGCCAGGTAGTAATGGTGATGTGCAGACCACAGTCATCTCCCTCCCTGCCTATCCCCCTCCCCCACCACTGGCCTGCTGATGTGTGGAACAAGGGGAGTTGCCATATCTCAGCAGGAGAAATTGTCCAGGTGTCCCCGTGAGAAGCTTTGGAAGCATCCATCAAACTGTTCCAAAGTTCTCTTCAACACAGATTCTTCCTCTGCCATCTTCTAACGTAATCTCTTCTCTGAAATAGAGACATGCAAATCACCTGTCTGGCCTCTGCTACACTGCACCTCCTGGTGTGAAGGGAGAGAATTGCTGACCTTGGGTCTATGGCCACTGGAGTAATTAGTAATTAGTAAACAACTAATCCTTCCCTTAATAGCATCCTAGTGGTCCTAGAGTTAATGCACCTGACAAAAGCAGCAGTCTGATAGCCAGTTATACAGAGTCCCAGTGCCACTCAAGAGAGAGCTCCTGCTTTGAATAATGGAAGTCAGCCAAGTTCCCAAACAGGTTGCATGAGCTTGTTCATTTGGACTGTGGAGTTAGGGTGCAGAGCAGTGTGATATACAGCCGTTCTGCCATGGCCTCAAAGACTAACATTAGACATGAATTCTGCTTCTGCATATTTATGTAATTCTGACTCTTGTGTGCGTTCTGTGTTCCACAGGGATGAGTGCATTGATTCAGTTATTTAAACAACAACAATAACAAGAGAATACTAACAGGTGTGGAGTATTTCCTTTGTGTAAAGTGTCAATCCAAGCATTTTGCTTATATAAACTCAGTGCTCCCAACGCTGTTGTGAAGTAGCTACCTTTATTATTCCCATTTTTACAGATTAGGACACTGAGTCGTGGAGCACTTAAACCATCTAAACCAGTCGCCTAGGAAAAGCTGGGACGGATTCACATATAGGAAGATACTTTAAGTGCTATCTTTTAGACAGGTGTGTTTGATCACCTCCTAAATAAATAAGCAAGAAAACACAAAAATCATTAAACTCCTAGTTTAAAGCTGGCAAGAGTGGGTAGAGAAGGGCTGTGGTCTTCAATTCTGAAGCTTTCCTTGATCAAAGATTTTAAATCTTTCTTAATAATAGAAGAATAGGGATAGAGAGAGGAATGGCATTAAGACCCCCCGCTGCTCTTTCAGAGGACCCGCGTTAGGTTCCCTGCACCCACCTGGTAGCTAACAACTGTCCATAACTCCAATTCCAGGGGAATCCAGTGCTGTCTTTGGGTCTCCATGGGCCTTGCATACTACATACTTACATATAAAATAAGAGTAAATACATTTTTAAACATATAGGAACAGATTGAGTCAGTACTATCCACCCCTGGGCTGCTGATTTCTAGTCCTGTTAGCCATTCCTTTTCATTTGCGCAACTGTTCTAGACTCCTGAACATCATTTCATCCTATGATAGCATTTACATGAACCAAGGGGAAGGAAGAGCTTCTGAGGGAGAATGTATGCAAAGCTGCGTGCAACGGTTCTCTGTTATTCCTTGTAGCTATCACCTTTCACTCAACCTCTTCAGGAGAGACGGTTACCAAGACAGACGTTAGCTTTCTGATTTGAGTGATATTGGTTACCTGAGCAGAACTGGCTGGTTTCTGTGTCAGCCTGGGCTCCGTGGACCAGAAAGTTCACCTGGACCTGTATTCCTCAAAAAGCCCTTCTCTGTAGTTAGTTCTTCAAGTCCCTTGAGAGAGGGCCCAGATTGAATTCTTCGATCTATTTCAGACTCTCTGTTTGGGTTAAAGTTTAAAAAGAGTTAGGGAAGGTTGGATTTTTACAAGTTTGCTTTCATTAGTTCACTAATGTTTTAATGTCCCTTAAAAATATGTAAACATACACACACACAAACACACACACACATATTTTAAGTTAAGTTTATCAGGGCACTATTGCAGAACAATAGTTATAATGGTCCTATATGCAAAACTCCAGCACTTAAGCTTAGCTGCACAAAACAACTTTGAGGTTTTAGTGAAGTTGAAGGGTTTGGTTAATGTTTATAAGATCAAAATGTACCTTCAAAAGATTGCTTTAAATTTACCCTGCGATTTCTGTGTAGTACTTCTTTTCCTAATTCAGCTGAGAATAGCACAGTGCCCCTTCATCTTCAGTTGTCTCACTATTTTAGAAAGTCTGTAGAAAAGGAGAATCTATGACCTTTCAGTGTTACATGATCTATAATCTTGCTGACTAACTCAAACCCTTATTTGGTCATGGAAGAGGCATATGGTAGAAGAACAAGTGCATGTATTTTATTTTATCCCACTGCTGTATCTAATACCAGAATGGTCTGTTTCAAACTGCAAATAGAATCTCTCATTTTCTCCATTCGTGGAAGTTTCTTCTGACTGTTAATGTTGGAATCACTTCCTTCAGTTATGCATTGTCATAGTATGGATGTGCTCCTCATTTATTACATGGCTAATGAATGCTAGTAATGTTTACAACTGCTGTCATATTAATCCAATGGCCAGCACAAGTGGAAAGCACCCAGGGCTCTAGCAGTCTTCATATTTTGTGCAATAGAAATCTTTTCTTTGCCTTGTATTTTACTTCCATGAATTGTAAAATTTCTAACATCTTCAAACCTAGAATTTCTATTCAGCTGGTTGATAGACTATGTCTGACTCCATGTACACAACATTTTGATCCCAATGATGAACATAACTCATGCGTTATTTCCCTATTTTTAGAAAGGAGTGAGAGATACAATCTAGCAACCGTCAGCTGGCACCAATATGCTGGAAGAGAGATGCTAGTCAGAGAAGTTTACAAGTAGATAAAAAAAAAAAAAGATGGGAAGAACTGCTGTAGGGTAGTGCATTGAATACAGAAGCAAATTTTATGATATGTAAATATTAAATACAGGAATGAGTTTAATTAATAGAAGACTTAATCTGTACAATTCATGGATGAAAATTAATCCATTCTCACCACTGTACGTGTAGCAAGTTGGAGCTAATCACATCCGCATTTGTAGTGTTCGTATCCATTACCTTATCCATTTCCAGTAACTTTAGTCGTTGGGCAATACTCTATGTTGGCCCAGGTGTTATCCTTTAAGGAGATATCTATTGCTATTTGTGCATTCAGCTTTGGATGTGCTTGTTATGCTTGTCTTCACTTCCCACTCATCTTCAGTGGACATTAGACCATGGAGTTTCACCCTCATCCTCCAGCCTTTCTGCTTCTATAGCTTTTCCTTAGAACACTCATGTCAGCAGAACTTCCATGGTCAGTGTTTCTGTTTCTCCTGGAATCTTCAGATTATGTGAAAAGGTAGTCTTGGCTGACACCTCCAGAAAACTCAGCAGCACCTCTTTTTCTCCACTTCTCTTGTTTCTCTGTCTCTCCAGCTGTTCTCACCTGTCTAGTGATGACTCCACCCTCATGCCCGACTCCCTTGGTAACACTATTGAAAAGGAGCCTTTCCTTTTATAATGTTTGTTTTTCCAACCTTCAGCAGAACATTGTCAAGAAAGCTTCAGATAGATTTGGCATAGTCTATGTTCTGATGATTTTTCAGTTTCTCTGTGGCATTGCCCGGGGGAAATCTTTAACTTGGGCCATTCCTGTGCTAGGAGAAAACAGAGCAAATTGTTCCTAAACCTAAGAGAATGGGATTCCTTATAGGAAAAGTAGGTTAAAGATAAGTTAAAAAGAATCACCAACTAACCTAATAGCAGATGGTCCCAACACCTTGATCTCCCTTGTGATATCTTTCAACCTACACTCGGACTTTACTAAAGCACTGAGAACCTTTTCTCTTTTGTATTTAACTGAACAACTTAATGGTTTTGCTTGAAATCTGTTTACACTTTTATTTTCCAGCATTGGGGAATAATATAATAGTCCTTATATTTGAAGTACTACTTCAAGACTTCGCTCTTTTTTATTTTCTATGTTGATGTTCACCATATCATGCCCATTATTCTTGCTTCATTTATTTTATTATGTCCAGAATTTTCATGCATGAGAAGCTTCCAATATTTCAACAATGTACAACTGCCTCACAATGTAAGTTGCCTCCATTTCTAAGTCCTCTCCGTGGCATGTTTTGTGTATAATGAATTGATTTGAGTTCCTAAACACTGCACTGTTTTTGACAACTCTTCAAATTAATCCCCAAATAATTTGGAAGTTCTTATAAGCCAACCATAAGTTAGGCGAAACAACAACAAATGAGGGAAAAAACTCTAGCATAACAAAGGTTGGCAGTTTTGAAGAGGCAAAAAAATGCAATAGATATATAATGAGGTACAGTATGATAACCCATAAAGGAAAACATCAGATGTTTGTACAGACACCAGTCTGGAAATATGCACTACAGGTGGCGTCCCCCAAGCTGTGACATCCTCGTGTACACTTGGGCCTCTAGGAGGACATGGGTCATGGAAGAAGGAAGACAATGCTCAGCAAAACAAGCAATAATAACAACAAAACCCAGTGTACACAATGGTCCAGAAGTAACAGAACTTGGATGTTGTAAAGGTTTAGAGAAATTAAGGTTAGCTGTGTGTACAGGCACATGAGCTGTAATGGTAGGAAAGATGGATTTTAGAGCCATTTTAGCAAGACCATGTTGGCTTCAGTTTGTGGAGAATGTCACAGGCAGACAGGATTGTCAGAGGGTGAGTTGGGAGGTTGAATATTTCAGTAAGTGAATCTAGTAGCCTGATCAGTGATCATGGAATGGTTTGAGATGCTGGTTTTTCCTGACAATGTATAAGTGGAGGTAGGGTCTATTGTCCTAGAACTCTTGGGCATTGACTGCTTTATTTCCTCTGTGAGATTACTGTCTTCCTGATGCTGAGTGTACTTAAGGGTTCAGGAAAGTTTGATGCTTTAAATAACTCCTGAAGCAGAAGTGCATAGATTGTTCAAATTCTTTCTGGAAGGACAGACATGAATGAACCTTAGTATAAAAGTATATCAATATTACAAGTATTTGAAGAACTTTTCTCAGTCGTGTTAGACTCCTGCCTATGTGAAGAACAACACCATCAACAGAGCACCTCAAATGGGAAAAGATGATATTGCATATATTCTTCCATTGCATAAAACACAGACCATTGTGTATTCTCAGTCATATGCTATTTATGCCAGAATCTCAGAGCAGAGATGCATGTTTGTGTGTGTGTGTGTGTGTGTGTGTGTGTGTGTAGTGTATATATGTGTGTGCAAGTGAGTGTATATTTTCTCCACCAGCTGATAACTTTAATGGAAAGCTAAAGAAGTTTAGAAGATAAAAGCAGGACTTCCTTGTAACTGATGGCACCGGACAAGCAGAGTGAGCAATAAAAGGAGAGCCACAGATGTGGCTGCAGCTCCTGGTTTTGCCAACTTTCTCATTGCTGGTGCTAATCCCCGGGGCCTGAAACAGAGGATGAGCTTGTTCATGGGTTAAGATGGTTTGTGAAACTGTGGACCTTTGAACTCAAGGTGATCTTACACCATCCAAGTGAAGATATGTACTAGGCAGTGAGCTGAACATCCTGGAGAGAAGCTTGAGCTGGATAGAGATGTAAGAGTTGATAGCTAATAATCCCATGAGACTTGGTGTGATTATCCAGGCAAAAAGTACAAAGACAAGACATAAGGAGTTCCCAGGAGGCCACGGGTAATCAGAAAGGAGAGGAAGAGGACCTGGGCCTTGGGGTCGGGATAAATCTTGCTTGGCTTTGTACACTCTGTCAGTCCATGCTTCATTTCCCATTCTAAACGTTAACTTTATTTTCCATCTCACTAATCAGGGTAGGCCAGCTTTTATCCCCTAACCCAGCAGTCACAGATGTTACGTACACAGACTTTTGTGGATCCTAGGTGTATTTTATTTGGCAGATGATTTGCCTAAGTGGCCAAAACCCCATAGTATATTCAGTCCCTGGCACTTCACAGATATAGAGAAAGGGAGAGAAAGAGGGAGAGATGAAAGAGAAAGAGACACACAAGGAGAGTTTCTAATCTAATGCTTATCCATTTTGACCTGTTTAACACAGGGCCCATTTCTTTCTTCCAAAGCAAGCTGTCCTCTTCAGTCATGCCAGGCCCCTGAAGACTGCTGCAATTGTGAAGTATTGTCCTTGATCGCCACTCCTTCCTTGTCAATGCCAAATCTCTGCCTATTCCAAGCCTATTCCCTGCACCAGGCTTCAGCTGTGGGTCTTCTATTGGGTGATACTTTGAGCCTTCAAACTCCTATAGCCCTTATTGGCTGCTACTGTGTTATTCTCTTGGAGTGAGTCAGCACACATAGCACATTGAGTCTGTGATCCCCGTGAATAGGAGCTAAGCCAACTTCCTTACAATATTTTACTTTGATCCGTGGATGTGACAGGAAGATAGTTTGCATTTGTTTTGATGGCTTGTTTCCACTTCTAATGAAGAGTTGAAAGCATAGCCCAGAAAAGGAGAACATGTCCTGTCTGTCCATCCTGGCAACAACAAACTCCATGTGGTGATAGGCCAGCCAGCAAGTTTTCTGCAGAAGACCCTGACACTCGTAGACTGAACTTGCAAGTACATTTTTCTGTGTACACTGATACAACCACGCTATCTGCTTATGTAGCCTGCTGCCATATTTGACCTGGGGCCTCTGTGGAGACCTCCTTTACTGTGTCTGTGGAACAGTTTTGGTACACATGTGTTCAGTAACGAGATAAGCCTGAGGGAAAGTGAATGGAGAGGGGTGTGAGGATGGCCAGGATCTGCCTCACAAGCTGGTCTGGGAGCAGTGCTGTCCATCCCCACCAATTGATAAATTATCACACTGATATTATTAAAGGAAACATTACATTTCCAATGTCATGTTTCAGGTTTATAATTTAATTTTCAGCTCTGGCAGTCCTAAAGCATCCCTGGGGACATAGTATGAGGAGGGGGTTGGTGCGTTCCCAGAACAAGTCCCAGCTCCCTCATCCCTTGAACACCTTCATCGGCATGCATGCCTCATAGGCCCTCCCTATGTGACTGCAGCCAGACTCTCTCACTCCACCAAGTGACACAATATTCCTCCTGCACCAGCTGCCTCTCTCCCCATTCAACCTCAAGCCGGTCTCCTTTAGTCATAAATCTCTGCTGGGACCCATCAGAGCAAATATCGAGTGTGCACAAAGATATTAAAAATAACTGCAACACAGACTTATCCAATAATGTTCAACAGCCTTTTATAATATTTGGAATATTTTGCCAGAGTTACTAGGAGTATTAGGCTTAATGCATTTTCCCCAAGACAGAAAGATCTTTTCAAGAATGAGGGGAAAAAATCCACAGAAAGAGATCAGGTGAGCTGCATTGTGTTTCCAGCTGAACCTCTTATTTGCCTTCCTTTTCTAGATCTTTTTCTTTGGCCAGAGACACAAAATGTGAAGCATCTTTGTTCCCTGATTTATGAATAGTCGGCATTGGGCAATCGTCATCCCAGTGGGATGCATTTTATTTTAAAAATAGTCCGAAGCACTTTCTTTTAAATTCCCCTATGTCCACCGCCACCTTGACTGTGTAATGTGCGCTTCTCAGTGTGTCCTTGTACCGTCGAGGTCTGTTCTATGTACTGGAAATTAAAGCACTGAATTTATCTGTAGTGCTTTGAACCAAAATGCTGAATTTATTTGGAGAGTAATTCCAGTGGGTTAAATTTGTTTCTATGGATCTATTTGTTACAGGTGGAATACTGATAGAAAAGAGGAATATTACCATAATGTCCTGAAAATAAAAAAGAATCCAAGCAACTGCAGGGTAAATATCAACAGGCAAAACAAATCCCCCTCTCTCAAAATGGCTGAGAATTGGGGGGACAGCATCAGCTTTAAAGGGATCTTGTGTACCTGCAGTCTTGGGTTTGAATTTTCCTTACTCTATAGTGACATTTCATTTAATGTTTGCCCCATTGCCCCCCATTTGTATCCACAGCAAAGTTGCTATTTTTTTCAGAGGTGACCCAGTTAACACTTTCTGCTTCAGAAACCCAGAGATGGGACAACAGGGAGGCTGCAGCCCACACCATGTTCTCCTAGCTGAGCAGTGAGGAGGCACCGGACCCGGCTCCACTACAGCCATTTCTGTCTCTGGGCCTGCTGGAGGTCTCTGCAGCTTCGAAGAGTTTTAAAAAGCTCAGTGCTCAGGTCCCACCTGAAACCAATTATATCACAGTCTCCTGGTGTGTGCTAGGGGAAGCCCCAAGTGTGGGGTACTTTTCTTAAGACTATATTGATTTGCTCAGTTATATTCATTTATTTACTTTTAATTTCCATCTGTTTACTGCTGTTCTTCCCCTGCTATCTAGCTCTCCTCCTCCTCCTCCTCCTCCTCCTCCTCCTCCTCCTCCTCCTCCTCCTCCTTCTCCTCCTTCTCCTCCTCTCCTCCTCCATCAGGGCATCTCTTCCCTGTCCTGGAGCTCATTGATTTGGAAAGGCTGCCTGCCCAGCATGTCCCTGGGATCCTCTGCTCTCCACCTCCCCAAGGGCTAGGATTATAATTGCACACCATCATTCCTGGCTTTTTTTAAATATGGATTTGGGGCTTGAACTGGGTTCTTACGCTACAAAACAAATGCTTCAAACACAGAGCCATCACCTTAGCTCTTGAGCATCTTGTTTTTATTCAAATCAGATCTCAGTGCTTCATACTGTGGACACTGCCTGAAATGCCTCATGCTTAGTATAGTGACTTCCATTTTCACTTTTCTCTCAGAAGCCCATCAATTTAGTGTTACTAGATCCTCCTGATTCTTACAGAGTTTCAACTTATAAAGACCATTAACCTGCACTTACCTGGCTAGGGAGATACCATAATCGAGAAGGTGGTTTTCCCAGGGTGAGATTTATCCATTGTACTCTAAAGATGCAATTTCCCTATATGCTGAAAACTCAATTGCATAATTTGTGGTAATGGGAGACTGTATTCACACTCCCCCCGCCTGCAAAAGACCATTAATCCAGAGCCAGAAACCCATCCTGTAGCAACTCTACATTTGGATCCATTCTGTACCAGCACAGGAAGTCCTGCAGATTGTTTGCTACCTGCTCTTCATCTCCGCTCTTGAGTCAGAGAAGAGGGAGGCTGATTCTTCTACCCGCTCTTCTCCTCCTCCTCCTCCTCTTTCTTGCTGTTAAACATTATAAGTGGAGATTTAATTTAAGCACCTGGCTGAGGATGTAGCTCATAATCAATTAATTATGCTAATTGATCCAACATCCTCAAAGTCAAAGCAGCAATGATGAATTTGGATCTACCATGGAAAGAAACACAGTCTACTTCGGTTCATACTGAAAAGTGAAGATGGTGAGAAAAGACATCGCACAGAGTGGGTCTCTATATTGTGCTAAGTATGAGTAAACATTTTTAAATGTTCCTAAGGGTTCTTCACAAATCAAAGTAAGCTTTGCACAGCATCTGGATTTAATCTCTTTCTGTTCATGAGGGGTGGAAGACCCTTATGAGTAGAATGAATGCAACCCAAGCTGTTCAGGCACTTAACAGGTTGAGAAACTGAAGGATAAAGTGGTTATGACCCAGTCCCAAGTTGTTCTCAAGGTAACAGCAAGCTCTGTATCTCATCCTCTAGTTGATGAGTTGGTCTTCCATCCTGCCCTTTGCTGTGCTTTCAGGGCACTCCCCAGGGGAATGACTTGTTCCCTCGCCTTTGTCAGTCTCTGGATCTAGTGCAGATCAGACTAAGACAAGTGGCAGTTAATATGTTTTCAAAGTCACTGTATAGGCCAACAGGAAAGTGTGAGGCAGCAGCACTCTACAGGCCGCCAGCATGGGACTTGTTTGTTAGGACCCAGGACATGGCTGCTTAACTGAAAAAGCTGGGGAGTGACTTACATCCACAATTTTTACTTACTGAATATTACTAAACTTTAGAAGGTCTTTCATTGGCTTTGAATTGTTTTACAGAAGAAACATTGCGTTTTTCTGTTTACATGTATGGCTGGTTGATTTTTAAGAGAATTTTAATAAGCTTTTCATTTTAGAATACTTTTGGAGTTGCCTTAAAGCTTTGAAAATATTATAGAACAGCCTAGTTTTCCTCGTAGCTCTGCATGTTGTCTTCAGCTCACATGGAAGTTTCTAATGGAATGCCATGGAAGCCATGTCAGATCTCAGAAAGGGCACAGTACAAAGCCATACCCATGCTCGTAAGTTCCAAACGAAATCTCCTGCTCATTTTCCCAGCCCACTTAGCATCAATCCAGTATATACTCGTGGATACTTAATAGACCTTTGTTGAACAGGTATTCCCTTCACACACAGTCTAGAGGCATGGTGTGCAGTCTCAAGGCCCTTCTGCACTCCCCCCATAACACCCTTTCTCTTATGCCTGTGTTATTTCTCTTCCACAAGGGTTGGTTAAGAATGAACATGGTGGCGCATGCCTTTAATCCTAGCACTTGGGAGGCAGAGGCAGGCAGATCTTTGTGAGTTCAAGGCCAGCCTGGTCTACAGAGTGAGTTCCAGGCCAGCTGGGGCTACAGAGAGACCCTGTCTCGAAAAGACCAAAAAAATAAATGAACATTAGAAGGTCTGCTAGGACAGGGACAGGTGTTTGGAGAGAGAGGAAGGAGAAAGAAGGGTCAATGGACATGGTCACTGGACAATAGATTCATGTGTTGGATCATCACAGTGGACCCATTCCATTGTTTAACAATTTGGGACAAAAATTTTAATTTTATATGAAAAAGGCTTTGTTAACAAGCTGTTTGAAGCTCTAATAAATTATAATCTTTCCCTCTGGGAGGCTAAAGAAAACAGATACAAAGGGTTTAGGGTGGATACAGAAGAGCAGGTAAATCCATCAGGATTGCTTATAGGAAACGGACATTCTAAGTGCATCCAGGCCACTTGAGTCTGACATTCCGAAGCCACTCATTCATTCATCTCTGCAGGGAACCCGTCCTTGCTGTGCTGGACTTGGTAGAAGTTAGATATGAGGAATGGCTTTTGAAAAATTTATTTTTAATATTTTTATTCTTGGAAAGCTCAAAAAGTTATACAATGTATATTGAGCATATCCACTAGTTTTAAAGCCAAATTAAAATATTATATATATATATATATATATTTAAATGGAGACTTTGATCAGAAGTTCCCTACATGGGTAGACAATGCTGCTGATAGATTTTTTTAAGGCATAAAGAAAGTACATTTCCATGGGCTCCCAGACCTTTTCTATAAGTTTTGCTGTGTGCAGCAGAATACAGGGTCTAAATCTTTTGTCCTTCATCTCAAACCAGGCATCTCCACAGCACCCACTCCTGCTGAGGACTAAGCATTGCCTTCTTGTCCCTCAATCATCCTTAGGGGGCAATGGTTTGTTCCTGATCTTTAAAAAAGTTATTTAATTTCAATCAATATCTCACGATATTTTTTTCAGAAGAAGGAAGAGAATTTTAATTAAAATGATAGGAAATCCTGTCTCAAGCAAAGCTTTCTGCCTCTGGTCACACCTCCTACACCCCCAGTAGCTTCCCCAGGTATATGTAGAGATGTCAGCCACATTACAATTATGGAAACATAGCAAACAAGTGGATAAGAACTTTCCTTGCAAATCAGCTGTTTGTATCACTTATTCAGCCCCATTTTGAAAACCATGTCCTTCTAGAGCTTCCTGTCCTCGGCAGCATGTGCACTCTCCATGCTATAGCATTGGCTCACCTCCTCTTATCCAACACAAGGAGTTGTGAGCATAATGTTAGCTGGTTGAATTTACTGAGCCATTAGTTTATACAATGTCTTCTATGAAGTTGGTACAAGAAAACTGTTATTTTGCTCAGGGACAGCCAAGGTTGAGTTGCTTGATGTAGGTCAAGTAATTTGTATGTAACGTATGCAAAGAGAATTACACTTGAGCTATAGTGGCAGCTATGCATTGTTTGTTGACTGACTATGGAACACTCATATATCCCTCCACACTTGCCTCAGAAAAGAAATCAAATCCATATATTGAGATGGTATGGGCAGGGGGGCCTGCTGGAGAGGAGAATATCATAGGCATTAAGGGCGATGCAGAGGGTTATTTTGGTCCTCAGATCTGTGCAGCCAGATGGAAATCGGAGTTCAAGCTTAGTGTTGTCAGACAGCAGAGCATGTGGGCAAAGGGGAAGGCATGGGTGAGTGGTTTTTGACTGTTTATCTCTAATGTGTGTGGCCAGTGTCACTCCAGCTCTTATGGTTGTGATCTATTCTATTATACTGTCAGGATTAAAACACCTTAGCAAGAGAAAAATAAAGGGTGGGATCCAAATGCTGTGTCATCGATGTGACAGATGCTCTTTCTCTGGGTATCGCAGAGGATGAAGGTCTGGAAATTCAGAAATGCCATGTCCTTGGAGCATCAGGTACAGGCACATCCCTAGGAACCACTGAGCATGCATGCCACGTATTGAAAGACAAAGGGAAGGTTCAGACCTCACGTGGTGGCCAGGGGCCCACATGCTCCCAAGTTTAAAGATAAAGCTCTTATTTCTGCCACTTTCCAGTTCAATATTCACTCAGTTCCATCACCTGCTGAGTAAATTCATGGCAGTTGACTAGGTTCACACAGTTGACCTTGACATCAAAGAAAGAATCTGCTTATATTTTAACAATAGTAAAGAAACGGTGGAGGCACCAGCTGGAACTTCTTTCCTTTGCTCCTAGTGTCGATGTGAGTGCTATTATCTCATGGAACTGTGGGTATTAGCTTTCCTTGCTGTCATTCTCTGTCTTTTTTTTTAGTGTTGGCCAGCTCTTTTCCCTTCTCTGAACCAAAGGAGACCCTTCTTGCCTTCTGGCCCTTGCTAAGTGATGGGGTAGATCACCTGTTGTAGCTGCCAGCTCCGCGCTCTGTGCTCACCAACCTTCCTCCAGACCTCTCCACCCATTCCAGCCTTTCTCCTGCTGTGTCCTGCGTGAACACAAAGCAGGGGCCAGAGCAGGTGGCAGTTTAACTCACAGAGAAACAGGGCCAGATTCCCCAGTCCTGATGCTCAGGTTCAGCTGCTTCCCTGCACAGATTTCCAGCATCTCCAGGTTCCTGTATTCTTTTACATCAGTAGAAAATAATGCAATATGAACCAGAAAGACCTAGCTCTAAGTGAAACCCACCTACCAGGAGCCATGTGATGTTGGGTTATTGCAATATGAACCAGAAAGTCCTACCTACCTACCCACCTACCAGGAGCCATGTGATGTTGGGTTATTGTCTCAGGACCAGTGTCTTTTATATAACTGCTGCCAGAACACCAACAGAAACTGTTATCTTGCTAGTGAAGTTCACTGACAATGAATTGCCATGTAAGACTATTTATTACTACCTAATCACTATTATGAACAAAATGCCTAAATAATGTGGTACGCTCTACAAATTTGTTTGAATGTTGTCGCTGGACTCAGTAATATTCATATATGGACATGGATCTCCTTAAAGTTCTGTCTCAGTCAAGGAGAATGAGCCCAACTGTCCCAAAGGCATTATACATTTAAGGTGTCAAAAATTGCTGTCTCCCTCTGTCCTTCACTAGATCCAGGGCTGTTTCATAGATGCCTAGTTCCACAGTAGACCTCTTCTTTATCCCAGAGTTCTGCTTAATTGCGATGTTCAAACCACATAGTTTGTGGCCCAAATCTCTTGAAAACCCACATGTAAATATGGCACGAAGCTCCATCTGAGGTGTTCAGCTTCTAAGAGATGAAATCTAGGAGCTACAGAGATGGTTCAGTAGTTAAAACTGGTTATTGCTTTGGCACAGGAGCTAAGTTCAGTCCCTAACACTAGTACAGCAGCTCACACTGCCTATAACTCCAGTTCCAGGGGATCCAATGACCTCTCCTGGCCTCTGAGGCAACTGTACACATGTGGTACACATAGGCACACACATCCTTATAAATAACCAACTCTTTTTTTTTTAATTGTATTTATTTATTTATTTTTAACAAATCTAGACCCGTGTTCCCGCTCATTCCCCCACCCCGTCAGAGCTCGTGCATTCTGCCAAACATGCTTTCCATCTCTTAGTCTTTCTCAATATTTTCCATGGGGACGTTGACTGTTTTGAGCAGAAGTTCACTGTTTCAGTCAGTTCTTTGATGCAGTCTTTTCTGTTGTTGTTGTTGTTGTTTCCAAAATGCATTATGTCCAACTGCTTTGTACAGAAGCTCAGGGGGCCCTACACAAGAAATACTTACAACTGGGTAATTGGCACTAGCATCCACAGATGAGGGATACCATTCGTCGTTTGTTTTTCTGGGACTGTGTTACTTCACTCAGCATGATGTCCTCTAGCTCTAGCCATTTTCCTGCAAAGCTCGTGATGTCGTCTTTCTTTACTGCTGCATAGAACTCCATTGTGTAGATGTACCACATTTTCTCTATCCATTCGTCAGTTGAGGGGCATTTAGGTTGGTTCCAGCTCTTTGCTATTGTGAAGAGAGCTGAAATAAACATGGCCGTGCATGTATCTCTGTGGTGGCGTAAGTCTTGAGGGTACATGCCCAGGAGTGGTATGGCTGGGTCGGGTGGCAAGGTCATTCCAAGTCTTCCAAGGGTTCGCCACACTGCTTTCCATAGTGGCTGTACGAGTTTACATTCCCACCAGCAGTGGATGAGTGTTCCCCTTTCCCCACAACCTCTCCAGCACTTGGTATCATTTGTTTTCTTGATCCTAGCCAGTCTTACTGGAGTAAGATGATATCTTAAAGTGGTTTTGATTTGCATTTCCTTAATGATTAGTGATGTTGAGCAGTTCTTGAGGTGTTTCTCAGACATCTCTAATTCCTCGCTTGTGAAGTCTCTGTTCAGTTCTTTGCTCCATCTATTGAGCGGGTCGTTTGTTTTCTTTTTTCTTTGTTTTTTGAGTAGTTTATATATTCTGGAAATCAATGCTTTGTCAGATGTATCTGCAGTGAAGGTTTCCTCCCACTCTGTGGGATTTCTCTTCACTTCCTTGATTGTTTCTTTTGATGTACAGAAGCTTTTGAGTTTGATGAGGTCCCATTTGTCAATTGTCGACCTTAATTCTTGTGCAGCTGCTGTCTGATTTAGGAAGTCTTTTCCTACGCCTATGTCTTGTAGTCTGCTGCCAACTTTTTCTTCTATCATCTTCAGAGTTTGGGGTTTCACGTTGAGGTCTTTAATCCATCTGGAGTTGACTTTTGTACAGGGCGAGAGGTAGGGGTTTAATTTCATTCTTCTACAAGTGGTGATCCAGTTTAATAACCAACTCTTTTAAAAAGAGAGAGCTACGTGTGGGGGTACATGTCTTTAATCACAGCACTAAGGATGCAGAGGCAGACAGGTCTCTGTGAGATACAGCCCAGCCTGGTTTTCATAGTGTTTCAGGCTGGCTAGGGCTACATGGAGACCCTGTCTCAATAATTTAAAGAGAGGGGGAGAGAAGAAAGAGAGAGAGAGAGAGAGAGAGAGAGAGAGAGAGAGAGAGAGAAAGGGAGAGAGAGAGAGGAGCCCTATCATGGTAATGCTTAAAGGGCTGACCACGGTGCCTCCTTTTTGAGAATCTTCCTCGTTTTCTCTAGCAAGTATGTTTTATATCTCTGCATGGAGGTAATCCTGCTTTGGAGGTAGAATCACAATGAGAATTGGAAGTGCAACGATCCCTCTTCTCTTCCAATCCCAGTAGGTCAAAATGAAAGTCAGTGCAATCTCTTCCAAAGCTCAAACCAGGCTGGAACCCTGAGAAAAATGAATGTCTGCAAACAGCTCTAAAACCCAAACTGCTATTTATGTTAGCCTCCCCCTATATGAACTGTAGGGCTATGGGAAGGATTCAGAGCCTCAAATCTGAGCTTGTGACATTAAGCCAAGAGAGATCAGTCAGTCAACAAACAGTTCACTCGAGGCTGGCTTTGTTCCTGGTATTGCCCCTGAGCAGACATGAGGCAGGCTCAGCCAGAGCTTCCAGGAAACCCATGAGAGAGTGCCAGTGTGGCAGAAAGAACCATCCAGGGCCCAGACCACAGAGCAATTTCATGGTAGGCAGAAGCATGGCATTATGGGAACGGACTTTGAGACTTCAGAGAAGGACCAGCAGAGGCTGCTTGCTGGGAATCAGAGTTGCGTTTGGTGAAGGTTGCCTGAGACCCATTTAGGCTTGCTCTTATGTGAGCCAGATGACTAAAATAGACAGAGAAAATAGCATCCTGATATTTAAATATATGATTACCCTTTCTTTATAAGTACTTAGCTGGAAGTGTCTTAGTATGAATACTAAAGCATATATCTGTGAATGTAGACCATATTGGAAACAGATTTACTGTCCCAAAGTGTAATGCTTAGTCAGCCATCTGATGAGATTTGAGCACTGAGCAGTTTGAGAGGGATGTATAGAGCTGTTTTATTACAAGATGCTGTTATGAGTTATAGCAGCTTTCCTTATGTTATACGGCTGTCGCCAAACAAGTTACATGAATATAAGCAGTTTTAGTTGCAATTTTTTGCTTACATTTTCTTAGCATATTCAGATCATGGCTTCTCATAGACCAGCTCATGAACCTGTGGCAGTTCAGGTGTATTGCTTTATTCAAAGGCAAAAGGATCCTTTAAAAACATGAGTAGAACTTCCCCCTAAGAGTATTTGGTTACCGTTATGGATGCTATCACCTGGCACTAATTTTTTTTTTTTTAAAGAAAGGAAAAGAAACAGAAGCATTTTCACTTTGGGATATAATGTGCTTATATTAGAAAAAATAAGTAAAAGCATTAATTAGCCTCTCATTATAAACCACTGCAGTGACTCTGGATTTGGATGTTTTACATTTTACGGAAAAAAAAAACCCCACAATTTTGAATTTCATTTGATCAGGATTGAACCTGAAACAATGAACATATGAACAAAATTAATTTCATATGAGAGATTTACCAGGCCTGGTGGTTACACACAAATTATAGACTGGAAAATTAGTGTTGTTGTTTCCTCTTGAATGTGTGAAAGTGAATCAGAGAAATTGATGACGTTAATAAAAATGATAATAACAGTAAATTAGTTTATACTAAATGTAAATAATTGTTAAGCTGTGACCTGAATGAACCTCAGACAGCTAAGGACTTAGTTTAAGACCATTTTATTCTTATTTTATTAAGCATCTGTTAAATGGAATTAATTGTTTTCTTCATAATTACAACAAATATTTAATATATAATGTTCTATACTCAGAGCCATTCTTCATTTCAGTGTTTATTTTAGAGAATTATGGGCTCATTACTGCTCATCCAGGCTCAGGGACTGGGGGACACAGGATTTCTGGACAGCACAGTATAACTCAGCACTGTGAGGAAGAAAGAGTGGTCGGGATGCTTTGCGGCTTTCAAGGAACATAGTGGATTCATCTTTAAAGACCCATTTATGTTACATACATTGATTTTTTTTCTACTTATAAAAACAATTCATATTCATTGTAACTAGAATTAAATGTACAAGGAAGAAAATTAAAATAATCTATTATTTTATCTTCCAACAGCAATTGCTATTAACATTTTGATATATATTTTCTCGCCTTTTAACTGCTATGTGTATGTAAGATCCAGTTTCAAAATTGGCTCTATCTGTATTATTTATTTGGTATCCTGCATTGCCCACTGCCATCAATACTTTTTCCTTTTCTTAAAATAGCTTTCTGAAATATGATTTTTTAAAAAAATTATGTGGTGCTTTCATAGAGACATATCCCATTATACGTTTCAACAAACCTTTTTTCCTCAGTGGGTTTTGAGTCCTCTTCATTTTTGCTCTCGTACTTCCAGGAACGTCATCCCATGTACATCTTTATGTATACCACTCAGTTCCTCACTATGAATTCATTTTTATTTTAAAATTATACCACGATAGAGGTAAAAAGAAAAGAACAAGGCAGACTTGGCATAGGTCTATGTTTTAGGCATCCATCAAAAACCTAAAATGTGAGGCTGGAGGACCCAGGTTCAATTCCCAGGACCCAACTGGCAGCTAACAGCTATCTGTAACTCCAGTTCTAGAGGTCCGATGCCCTTCTCTGACCTCTGTGGACATTGCATGACATGGGTGTACTTACACACATGCAGAGGATATATGCATAAACATAAAACAAAATAAATAAATAAATAAATAAATAAAAGATTTTTTAAAAATCAAAGATGTACTGCAACCCAATAGTAAATTCTATTCATAAATGATCTCTTACATTTATGAGCAATATGTGATAAAACCTGTGT
This sequence comes from Rhizomys pruinosus, assembly GCA_009823505.1. NCBI lineage: Eukaryota > Metazoa > Chordata > Mammalia > Rodentia > Spalacidae > Rhizomys > Rhizomys pruinosus. Next base: position 1,708,398 of record VZQC01005070.1, on the reverse strand, counting down.
ATCACATTCCAAATTGTATCATTTTGCTGTGGTGATATTTTGTGAAACCATTTTAAATTGGGCAAATGTAGGGTTCTCTCTGTGCTTCTCTGGAACCCCATTAAGAAAATGTACCACATTGGGTCATGGAACTATATTTCAAATATCTTTATGTTTCATTTTTATTGAATTTCATTGTATTTAGAGACCCCCCCCCATTTGTACCCCACCTTGGGCTATCAAATGCCAATTGTTCTTCAGCTAGGGTTGGGGCTTCTTATTTTGTGATACTGTCATAATGAAAACAATACTAGGAAATACAGAATTGTATTCACGTACTTTTAATTTCTCCCTTAGCTGTGTATATTCTGTTACATATACATTTATGCATGAATACACATATTAAATATGTTGGTTCTATAAACTACATATAGAATGCTACACATGTTAAGTACATTAAAATAATCACATTTATGTTCATAAGTATATATAAAAATATTATACATGTCATGTTTTTAGGAGAATTTATATATATATATATATATATATATAGTTTGATGACCTATTTGATTGTGTTATGTTTTAATCAAATGACTATTATAAAATCAACACCAACCCAGGCATGGTGGCTCATGCTTATAAGCCCAGCACTCAAGTGACTGAGGCAGAAGGATTATCATGAGTGTGAGGCCAGTACAGGGTATATAGCAAGATCTTATCTCAAACAAGCCATGTAATAAATAAATCAATAAGATCAGTAGCAAATACTATAGGTCACAGAGCCATCTGATCTACCTGTCTTACATATATTGCACTGCCTCGGCTTTATATCTTTGAACACACAGATGCCCCAGAACAGGCTTACTGGAGTTTTCTGTCTCATTTTGTGTATGTCTGTGGGAATCTTTCCACCTATACAACAAATCATCCCTCGGGAGAACAGTGTCTTGATATGAGAAAGGAACAGAAAAATGAAGTGATGTCTGATTCCCATGAGAAAAATGGGTCTTATGTGAAAATTAATCTCAGTGTGTTACAACATTTGCTACATAAACCTTAACAAAAAAGTAAAACACCCAAAACAAAACCTGGGAAGAAGACACTTATTTTTTTGCCTTGGAAGAAACCTTTCAGAACCATCCTTGTGATTGTCTGCAGCATTGCCCATGTGAGGAGGTGTAAGGCTCATTGTTCCAGGGGGCTCTGTGTAGTAGCCATGCTGGCTTGCTGCCAGACAGGACAATAGCTAGGACCCATTAGGCAAGAGAGCAGCTGTCTTCTTGTGCAGCTCTGACCCTTATTTTTTGGATTCACAATTGAGCTCCTTTTGAGATAATTTTATTTTTTACTCTGTGTGTGTGTGTGTGTGTGTGTGTGTGTGTGTGTGATGTGTATGGCCCTGTGTATGTACAAGCATGTGTGCTTGTGTGCAGGCCAGAGGTTAATGTTGGATATTAGGTGTTTCTTCAGTCACACCGTCTACCTTATTTTTTGAGAGATGATCTATAATGAAGTGGAGAGTTCACCAATTTGGCTAGACAGGCTGGCCAGGGATCTCCTCGTCTCTGCTCTTCCCTAGCTAGAATTACAAACACATATAGCCCCACCTGACTTTTTGTACTGGCACTAGGGATCTGAACTCAGCTTGGACAGCAAGCACTTTACCAACTAAACCATCTCTCTGACCCTTCTTTTAAGATACATTTTAAGTAACACTTCATGCCTACTACAAATAGAGACTAATGGTAGACAGATGCTACCTGCTCTGGGTACTTATTAAGATTCCAGCATTAGCTTATTCCATTGACTTGACAACTTATTCACCTGCTTTATACCTCAGTTGTCTCCCATAAAATGAACCAAGAGAGCCACAAATGATCTTTAACAACATTGAGAGATCCCTTACTCCACCCCTACTTCCATCTAACCTCAGTCTCAGCTCTTTAACTGCTATTAGATCTTTGAATATATTCCATCATCTTAAATTCTTTGTACTTAATATCATAGTATGGAAAATCTGATGAGAATGGAAACTATATTAAAATTTTAATTTATTTTGTGTACATGAGAGTTTTGATGAATGCGTACCACATGCGTGAATGAATGCCTGAAGAAGCCAGAAGAAGGTATCAGATCCCTTGGAACTGGGGTTATGGATGATTGTTAGCTGCCTTGTAGGTGCTGAGAACTGAACCCAGGTCCTATGCTTTTAACCACTGAGCCATCTCTCAAGCCCCACCACTATTTTAGCTATACAATGTAAGTGATTCCCATTTGGAGCAAACAACCTCCTGGTATCCCCTAAAGAGGCACACTTTCTATCCACCTGCTTGCTGGCCAAATGTCGTTTTCACATTTACTAGGAGACTATAGAGACTGTGTCATCTCCATCTCTAATCCAAGTGTTGATAAATATTGAATGGGTAGCCCAGACTCCCAGTATCACCATTTTACAGCAAATAGTATGGGAAAGAGATTGAGCATTTGGATAAAATTTCAGATGGATATTAATTATATATATGTGGGCTCAAAAAAGTATTTCTTTAGGTTTTTTACTTCTTGTACTCTTGAAGAATCTAATGTTTGTTCTCCTATTATGCTTATCAGTAAATTCTTAATTTTGTTAAAGAAAAAATAATCCAGGGCAAGTGCTTTCATTATCACTATCATCTGCTTGAAGCCTGAATTTCATTAAGTAGATTGTTAATAAAATGAGGAATGATATATCACAACTGCAATGCTGTGTCTCCCAAAGTTAATGAAGAGTTATAATTTTCTAGAAGACAAATTAAAAGGCTGTTAAAATGGTTGGTAAGACTGTCAACAGATTTAGCAACATTCCAATTAAAATAGGGCATTAAAGAGAATTAAAATCTCGAATTTAGAGAAATGAGAAAATATGTTTAATATGTGATTTAATATAGTTAGGATTGATTCCTAGAATCTTTATATAAGATGAGATAGATACCATCTTAAAGAAATTCTGACACATTTTGAAAAAGTGGGACATCACCATCTAGTGTAAACTTGGTTAATAATTTGCTTACCTAAAAGACTAAAATTATTATTTTAATTGTATAAATAATTCTAGAGCCATTATAATTATATGTAACATAAAATGTGTGTAATACTCTCTCATCTAATTTATTTTTATTTTTTGTGTATGAGTGTTTTGCCTGTTTGTGTATCAGTGCACCCATGTCATCCAGTGCCTGAGGAGGTCAGGAGAAGGCATCGGATGCCTTGAAACTGGAGTTACAGACAGTCATTAGCTGCCATATGGTTACTGGGAATTGAACCCAGGAACTATGGAAGAGAATCTAGTGCTTTTAACTACAGAGCCATTTCTCCAGCCCTCAGTAGTATAATATTAATTTATATTGGTAATATATAAATGCAGAGATCACTCATTCCTAAGAAGTTAAGTTTTCATTTTTGCATTTTTATGGTACCTGTCCTTCACACGAATATATTTTGCATAGAATATTCATTTTTACATTCTTTATTTTCAATTATACTTCACTATTACATATTATGAATATTTATCTTTTTAATTGCTGAATACCATTGATTAAGCTGATTAGAAAAATTTTACTTCAACATTCCTTTAATATTGAGTAATGAGGTCCCTTCCACTTTTCACTCTAATAAATAAGTTTCAGCAAAACAATTCTCTATACATTTAGAGTCAGCTCCTAGAAACAGGATTAATGGATCAAAGAGGATTAATAATTTTGTGGCTCTTTAAACAGCATCACACTGCTTACCAAATGACTTTTATCATTTTACACTAGCACCAGTCATTTAATGATAGTTGTAACTCAACTACACATGAGCAGCATTAAATTGCATCATTATTTTATAATCTTTGCAAAATAAATAGGTAAGATGGTACCATATGGTGTTTAAATTTTTTTAATCAACCTGCCCTAAGAATTTCACAGATACTTAGATAACATGACCATTTTCTCTATTAATTTGGCTTTTTATATTTTATTCTTTGACAAGTAGTACTAGGCAAGGTGGCCCACACGTGATGCTGTAATTTTCTTTTAGCAGATTTTTAAGCTAATCACAGAATTGAGATTAAGTTTAGCAAAAAGGGATCCATGGACTCAATAGGCTTCTATTGCCAGAAGAGGTATCTAATATGATGGAACGCAATGTTTACAGGCGCATTTAAGTGTTAATAGCAGGTACAGTGTTGGTTACTTTATTTATATGATTCTAAACATCAAGATTCACTCTACCTGTAAGGAAGTGAGGAGCTGTAAAGCTCCATCTCTTCCTATAGAAACAATGAAGAGGAAACCAAGATGAATGGAGAACATTGTGAGTGGAATAAGTAGCAGGACTGGAAGAGCTAAGCCCTAGCACCTGGCAGCTGGACTTCTACAGAATGCAGTCAGTGAGGGAACCCAGTGTAGTACAGTTCCCACCTTTGTTCCCTGAAGAAGATTAAGAACAACTGTAGCTATAGTCACAGGCATCCATATGGAGTCTTCCACCTCAAATTGCTATTTGCTATCACCATTCCTTGTTCATAATGTGTAGCTTCCTCCTTCACTTGCTTTGTCACTCCTCAAATAGTATCCGACTCTGACTCTGCCCATTCCATAAACTACAGAAGCCCCATATGATAGCCGTCTGGCTCTTTACGCCCTCTTCTTCCCCTTGACCATGGTTAATGCTTCATGTTGTTTGTTTATTTACTTACTTGTTTGCATACTTTAAGAAAGCAGGCTTTATAAGAGAAGTTACCTCATTCCCCATCACATGCCCTCTGAGCCTTACAGAACAATGGCTGCCATGTGATGGTACTTCACAAATACTGAGTGAAGCAACAGGTGAAGGGAATGCGAACAGTTGCAGATGGAAAACTGTCCATAATCTTGTGATAATCCCAACCTGAAACAAACACGTTATCAGAAGGATATGCAGTGTTGGGGCCAAGACACGATGTGGCAAGTGATGCAGGCTCAGGGCAACCAATGAAATGCAAGAAAACATGGGACCCGGAATGAAGCCTTGCTAGTCATCACACCTACTTAAGTGCATTCTAAGGAAGAATTAAAGGTATGCTCTAGAAGTTAATGGTAGACTGTTTTACTTAGATATGAAAATAAATGCATAGTCACATGTACATATGAATCTACATAACTTAATTTATTTGAACCTACATGGATATACTTCTGTGGAATATATCTGCATAGAGACAGCTAATGTTAACTGATAATTATCTGTGCTTTTAAAACTACTAAGACATGTTTGAGGGGTTGCAGTGCAGAGAATCTTGGAATAAGTCAATTGATGTTGCATAGGCCAAAGATAGAGTATTCTGTAAAGCGTTATGCATTATTATAGGCAATTGTGCCTTTCTGAGAATATTGGGAATATAAAAGAGAAGCAAACAGGATGCCCCCTTGCCATCTTGGGCACTTTCACACTAATGCCATCTCCCACAGCTTTTCCTTGTTTTTCCATTGGTCACTTTTCAGCCCTAAAAACAAAACAAAACAAAAAACACTTCACACTGATGACTTGGAATCTCATCAAACCTTCCCTTTCCGCTTCCTGTACCACTGGATTTCCTAACTGGAACTGGTCTTGTCCACGAAGAGCAGAATCGACTTCCTTTGAGCAGTGAGATGCAGCTGGAAGGATCTTTTCAGTCCGCTCAGGGTTCTTCCTGTTCCAGAAATGGCCTTTGGTGTTTTGCCTTTGAAATCAACTGATTTTATTTTTATATTTAATTCTTTTTCATTTTCTAAAACTTTCCTTTTTCATCCTAAGGCAAATCAGCACCAAACTGACTCTGTGGCAGCTATGTATCACATCTCCGCTTTTATCCTAGCATAGAACTGAGAATCATAATGACAGAGGGGACCAGGCACTGATCAACTCATCAGACCCACACTAATCACTAAGAGAGTTCAGTTCTTTTGCCATTTACCCTTCTACCAGGAAATGGGGTCCTGAACATCTCTCCATTATTCCTTTTGTGTGTTGTGCTCCCCAGAAATTTTCCGTATCTCCATCTCTGCAACTCTGCTGTCAAGGGCAATCTCCTAGGCTCTGCCTGCCGTCGTGATTATTGCCAATATCACTAAATTAAGGCAATCAGGCCACATTCATTGCATATACTTCGAGCAGAAGCTGAAACCACAGGTGAAATTGAAATGCCTGGTAATGGCCATTTCAGTGTCGGGTTCCTGTTCTTTTCCTAAAGTGCATTTGCTTTTGCTTTTTCCCCCTGGCCTGCTGAGATCATTGTGTGGGTGGGAGTGTCTGAGACCTCAAGTTGATAAGTTGCAAAGGGGAAGGGGGGTGGAGGCCACACAACTTGAATAAATAAATGCATAACAATGCATGGTGCTCTAGCATGCCCTGCTGCTATTCCTCCATCACTGCACAAGGATGTCCTCATAGATTAACTTCAGCATCCAAATTCTGAAAGCAGGGAAGCAAAAGCGGCCGTGGGAGCTCCCTTAAGTGGAGCCGGGCGTGACATTCTGAATTCTGAAATTGCAAAGCTACAGTGCAGTCGGTTGCAGCAACACAGAATGCAGATGGCGTGTTCCTTTGGCTTGTCAGTGTAGTTCTACAGCATATATATATATATATATATATATATATATGGCTTCGGTTCAGTCCTGTTGCTTCTGTCACTGCCTTTTAACACCAATGTGTCAGTAAAGCCATGTTGTGGTGACAATCATGTGTTGGTATTGGGGTTCAGTGGAGAATACCTTGGGAAAATTTGAAATTAACCATTTCAGATTTGAGGCACCTTTTGAATGTGTTTCAATGGCAAAGAGAAGGATGGTGTGTTGAATCTACTAGGTTACGACAGCCTCTTGGATGCACTGAATGTGAATTATGAAATTGAAGAGTAGATGAAATTGCTCATTCTTTTCTTTTCTTTTTAAAAATACAAATGCATGTTTCTCTCCACAGCATGAATAAAATGAGATAAGTACACATTATAACTAACTCAATGATTAAACGATCTTCTTTTCATCTCTAAATATCAGATAATAGAGTCAGAGTAAATACAGGACTGTAATTAACTTTAGAACGTTTGGTGCTACTCTATCAGAGCTGGTCTTGACTAGTTTTCTAATGGTAACTAGGGCAAAAACTGAGGAATCATTTTTGAGGCTTTTCATTTCCAGGGACATTTGTCTTCCTTCCACATACACAGCCTCACTGACCAGTTGAGAGAGTTAAATCCATGTCCATTTATGACAACCTGTGTTCTTCCTTATATCCCCAAACCGTCAATGTGTTTGTGACTACAGGTCAGCAATTGGGACCTGTATATGTCAGCTTGGAGCTGCTGCCTAGTAAATCAGGAGCAAGAGAAGTAAGGAAAGAAAAGACAAAACTCCATTGTCTTAGTAGAATGATCTGTCTGTCTTGGAAATACATCTAGTCAAGTAGGGCTTCACTATAAGGGAAATGTAGAAATTTATATTTTCCTATGTTACCATGGACAGGTGGTAAATTTAGAAGGATGACTTGAGAAGGACCTATTAGTGAAAGAACTTTATGCCCAAGTACAGGTTGCAGATACAGGCAGGAGTTTGTTTTCCTGTTGCATAGAATATGTAAAGTGTGTACAATATCCTGTGTCCAGTGTATGTCAGGGTCAGATGCTCTAAGTCTGATTTTAAGCTATATGATTTTGGTCAAGCTAGTACATAAATCTATGTTTATGTGAATGGAATATTTTGTTCTGTTTTCTTTTTCTTTTATTTTCATTGATACTAATACTTCTTTGGTTTGTGATAGCATTTAACAAAGACATTTTACAAGTTTAGAAACCTGTCATTTCAAAGTCTTCACCCAGCGTTAGTTATCATCATTAATATGCTGTTTTTGTTTATCCATACAGCCTAGGAAAGCTATGGAGGGAAAATCACAAGCTAACTTTACTTCTTTGTCTACATTTTTTCTTTGGCCTTTTTGAGACAGGGTCTCCTTATAGCCCCAGCTATCCTGGAACTCACTCTGTAGACCAGGCTGGCCTTGAACTCACAAAGATCCACCTGCCTCTGCCTCCAAAGTGCTAGGATTAAAGGCGTGCGCCACCACGCCCCGGCCTCTTTGTCTACATTTTAACAGCTCTTCAGAACCTTCTGTGGAAATGATTTAGAATCCCAAGATGGTTAATGCCAGAAGGAAAACAATAAGATTTAGCCTAACCTGTCTTACTTTATAGTTGCATGAAATGCCCAGGGAAGTTGACAAAGTGACTAACTCGACAACTTCGATCAGTTCGAAGGGAGACTTTATGCCAGGGTACCAGTTTTTCTGCAATCCAGTGTGATCTCTGCCATTTCACGCAGCTTCGAAATATTTTATGTTAGTCAGACTTTTAGTTGTTTTAACAAAAATACTTTGAAGTAGGACATGTTCCTTTGGGCCAGTGGTTCCTGAGGTTTCAATCTGTGACCACTGATTCTACTGCTTTGGGCATGAGGTAGGACTGAATGTCATCGTGGAAAAACCACATGGCTGAGGAGTGACAGAGCAGAGAAATAAAGAGCTAGGAAAGGGCAAAGACAAGAGAGACAGTAAAGATATGTCCTCAGAGGCTCACTGCCTCCAGCAAGGCACCATCTCCCAGTATGCGTCACTCCTAATAAAGCCATCATGTTATAATACCCACAAAGAATCCAACCATCAATTAGATTATGGGCCTCATGTTCCGGTCACTCTCCAAATGCTGTCAACTAAGCCTTTACTACATGAACCTTCACACCAGGAATGTATTGAGTTAAAATTCAACTGGATTTTATATTTTTGAAAAAAAAATTTAAAAGAAAATAGGATGACTTCAGAGTCAGCTTGACTTTATATGCAACTTACCTATAACTTATTGGGCACAAAATGACCAGTTAGTATCCTTTCTCTGGTTTATGCAAGTGCTCTGCTAGCAGTGATGATAGCTAATAGGTGTTGAGCATTTATGGCAGTTGGGCCATGGGCTAAAAACTTAATTCAATATGACTTACCTAGTTTGGTTCTTAGGAAATATGTACCATCTTTCATTTGTCCCCATCTTATATGACAGGAGCTTGTGGGAACATAGTCTCTGGAGGAACATGCAGTTGAAGCTCAATAACATGTTTACTAGATCAGCATGTACTTCAGTGGGAATGAATTATGTTATAAAAATGTAAACAATAAAAATTTTGTAGGTTAACCAAAACATAATTAGGTCTTGACAGAACAAATTAACTTAATTCAATAAAGACTCTCAGAATACACTAATGATTAAAGCTGCATATTTAATCTAAATGTAAGGGGCATATTAGTCTTTTGCCTTCTTTTAGTGGACATGGAAACAGATCAGTCATGACCCCGATCTAAAGGAGAAACAATTATTTTGTCTTGTTCAGATAATCCATTCATTTTGGGGTATCTTTTTAATATTAGAGGGAGCACTTACACTAAAAGAAAATATCTATAACATATCTTCCATGCTTATTACCTACGTACCTTTCCAATTAGCTTCATTAGGATGAATAACATGCATGTATTTTATGAGTATTTGTGGTCCCTAATTGGAAATGTGTTATTTTTAAATGTTCTCATCCTTAAGCAAGAAAGAACTATAAAATTACCAGGTAGGTGAGATTTCTATATTTTAAAAGAATTGGTGCTCTTTGCTGGAAATTAAACTATAAGTCTACATAGCTATGATACCTGTGCAGAAAAGAAAGATATATTTTTTAATTTTATTTATTTCTGTATGTGTATGAATGTACTGTCCGTATGCAGGTGTGTGCGCCCATGTTGTGCAATTCTGTGGAGGTCAGAAGAGGGTGTCAGATTCCCCTGGAACTGGAGTTCTCCTGGAATTGGAGTATCAGACAGTTCTCGGCTGCCATGTGGGTGCTGGGGATCGAACCCAGGTCCTCTGTAAGAGCCGTCGGCGCTCTTAACCACTAGGCCATCTCTCCATCCCAAGAAATATATTTTAATCTAAGAGGAAAGGACAAATTCAGTTATTTGACCTGGGGTATCAAAACAAAGAAAGAATTAAGTAGGATATTTGGGGGAGGTGCAGGGTAAATGGGAAAGAAGACAGGTGGCATTCTTGAGGCTCCCTCTCTCCAGTCTGCCTTTCGCTGTTTTTTTCCTGGATGCTGGCAGACAGTCCAAGCAGAAGCAGGTTCGAAGTTAATTTTGTGTGGAGTGGAGACAGTTTTCCCCCGTTTATGGACATGAGACTTGCAGAATTTATCCCTAGCTCCTGAGGTGAGAAACCTGCTTTCCCAGAGGTTTTCAGCCCTAACATTCTTTGACTCTGGTTCCCAGGGCCACTAGCATGGCTCTTCTCAGGCCACTGATCAACTGGTTTCTAAGGCAGAAGATGAAGAAGGCAGCTACAGCCAGGCAGGACACAGTTCCGTGGTATCCAGCCTGCTTTGTGTGATGCTGACATGGTCTCCGCCTGCTCACACTTTTATTTATTCCCCATTTATGTCTTCCTAGACCTTCAATCCCTTGCCTCAGTGTGTTAGTTTTTATGTCTTCTTGGAACCATGATTGTTTTTATGGTGTCCTATAAGTGCTGAACAGTATTTCTTAAAATAACAAACTAATGTATGTATAAGGCCCACGCCTGCATTGTATCTCAGAATCCAGTGTCTTTGGATGTCTCATTCTGTCCCCTTTAGTCATCTATACCATGGAAAGACCATCCCTAAATGTCTTTCTCTGCCAAACATCACAAAACACTTGGGCTCTGGATTCCAACAGACCACATTCAGATGCCATCTCATGGTGTCCAGACTAGATAAACTAAAGAAACTAGATAAATTGCATACTGATAACAATTTCCCTGTACTCTTTTCCTCATTTGCAAAACACGGCTATTTCCTTACTTAGTAAGGTTATGAAAACCAAATATGATGGCTCCTATCAAATGCTTAGCACAATACTCAGGAAATGTTGACGTCTTTTCTCCTCCTTCTTTTGACTCTTTCTATTCTTTCTTGAAGGTGCAAATAATACACAATTGCCCAGAGGAAAAAACAGGAGGGAATCAAGAAGTGATTAAAACTAGAATCTTCCTTTGATGTACTTAACCAATGGGTCATTCAAGGTACTTCACAATTTGTTGAGGGAACCATTAAACACCATTAGTAGGTCATCTGCCACTGACTTCAAGACTATAGTCTTTAAAACCCAGCCAAATAGGGAAATCATCTTAATAGCTCTGATCGCTTTGATACGGGCCATGAGGCCATATGACAGATGCACTCACCACTCACCATCTCATAAATACTGGGCTGCTTCTTTTAGCAATTATAATTCTCAGAACAGAAATGATCGTTTGCTATCATTTTGTAATATGATATCATTTAGAAGCATAAAACTGAAGCAGAGGCATTTTGAGCAAGTGGCCTTGTATCTTAAACCATCCCGCCGAACACATTTCAGCTTGTTCTGGTTTCATCTAAATGACCCTCACATGGTAATTTTTTTTTCTCCTTTAAATTTTGAAACAAGACTTCCATTAATGCAATGCATAGAGACGGATTGAACTTTTTAGTCTATGTGCTCTTTTAAAAGTCCTTTACCTCTGGTTTGTCTGAGTTCAGCTACATCTCTAAATATAAGAAGGGGTTCTACCCTCACCATCCTTCTGTCCTTCCACTGGTAGAGTCTGGAGCGCATACATCTTCACCCTCAGGTGGCTTAGGAGAGGATAGATTTGGTATCTGACATATTTTCACATCTTTCTGGGCCTGCAGCTGGTTACAGGTTGCCATGTTGGCTGCCTAAGATGAGGGGCCTGGGCTTGAACATCGCTTTCTTGCACATCAAACTTTGGGTGAGAAGAGGGAAAAAAACCAAGAAGCTATGGACCTGAAGAAGCAGCCAGTCCTCAGAGCCCTGGCATGCTTAAGAATGAAGACAGGGAGGTTTGGGCATTTTACACCCAACCTCTCCCATAACAACTGCAGGAAGAGGGACTTTCATGGTTACCATCTACTAGAAGGACTCTCCGAAGAATTAACCTCTGCTAACAAACAACACCACACACATATAAAGCATCAGAGGTATAAAGCAACAGCTTCCTTGGCATGTTCTGATAAGCAGTTTCAGATGTTTCAGAATTTGAACTCAGCTCTTTATAACTCACCTGGGTTAAGCTGAAAAATTATGGCTTTATTTTTGTTTTATATGTAAGCATTTAATATAGGATGGATGTATATAGGATGGATGTACATATGTATAGTGTGTATATGTAGATTTCAGCATGTTTCTGTCCAAGCCTATCAGGCTTGTATATGCATATGTATCTGCAGTATATGATATGCATAAATGTAGTCTTCATTTATGCATCATTTATTTACATAATATATTATTAATATTCCCATTTGTGAAGTACTTACTGATATTCTGTAGCCTTGACAAATCCATCACTCCTGGACTTTGGGGTTTATTTTTTTTAATACAATTAACTATTTACTTATTCACAATAAAATGATATATGTTCATTTTTTTGTAAAGAACCATACTATCTGAAAGACTCTAAAGAAAGCCATAATTGTCTGGAACACCAGAAATCACATTTGTAAATATTTTTATTAAATATTGATATATTCAAACTTCCTAAAGTATGCATAAAATTCCTAGGGAAAAGTCATTGTTTCATTAGTTTTATGGCTAGGACTTAAAAACGAAGTGACAGGGAAGGATAATGCTTTTTAAAATATGATCTACAAGTAGTGCAACAACCACTTATGTCTTGAGAGAAATATAGATAAAAATATAGATTGAAATATAGATAGAAATAAAGATCTATATCTGATTCAGTCTGGCGTACTAAATTAGAATCTTCGAAGATGAGGCTCAGTGAGTAACTTTAAACAAGCCCATTAGATTAGCTGATAAAAAGTCAAGGTAAAAAAACTTCACCCCAACTCAAAGATCTTGTTTTAATTCACCTGAGCTGGGCTCCTCCTTAGACTGTAGCCTTGAGCAAGTTAGTTTCCACCTGCACTCCTCATAGTAAGGTAGAGATATTTCCCTTGAAGTATTACTGTGGATGTTAGAAATCAACGATGCAACATGTTGAATTCAGTTTCACATGGTAGGAATAGTGAATGGTGGACATTTTATGAGGCTGTGATAGCTTTCATCAGTGTTTCAGATCAGCAACTCCAATTTGAGGGACTTAAGAGCCTGCACTCCGGAAGAGAAACATAGTTATTAATATTTGAAATTTGCAAATAGCATTGTCACCAGTCCATTTCCAACTTCTGTTCCTCAGGATTAATACATTATCCTTCATTGCCAATGAGATCTCCTCTCAAGGGAAATTAATAGCCCTTAACAAAATATTTTAATTTTATAATTTAAGCTAATAATTCTGCACATGGGATTCAGAGGAAAACTCCACTGTCATTATAAATCTCTGAAATACCAAATGCTAAGGAGATGGCTCCTTCAGTAAATTTCTTGCTGTGTAAGCACGAGGACCTGAGTTTGATCCTTAGAAGCCATGTAAAAAAATTGGATGTGATAGCAAACTCTTATAATCCCAGCACTAGGGAAGCTGAGACAGGCAGGTCCCTGGGGCTTACCGGTGAGCCTAGCTAAATCAGAAATCCCCCAGGTCCTAATGGAAGAACTAGTCTCACAAGAAAGGGGGGAGGCACCAGAGGAGGAATGACACCCAACATTGTCCTCTGCCCATCATATTCGCATGCACCCCCATACAGATGTACATCTACACACTCAGTCGTGCACCTACACATATGGCCCTCATAAGCTCTTTAACTATAAGTGTGAAAGTGTATGGAATATGTTCTGTGTTTTTCACTTGTAAGAAACATCAAACTGACCAGGAAGGGAAAATCACACCATTAGGGAAGATTCACAGTTATTTACACATTTACATAAAACAGAGCAAAAATGGAAATAAATGTGAACTACACAGAGAAACAGAGACATGAATAGGTCTATGAGAGGTTATTTTTATTCGTAATACCTTAAGATGTTAATCATGTTGTATTCTAAGTTCAGACACATTCATCTCAATGATAAACATTGTAAGATCAAGGAAACATGTTGATCCTGATGAGGTTCCAGCCATGTGGTATACAAGATTTGTACCTAGTACACAGTCTACAAAAGCATTCCTTTAAGAATGTTTTTATTTCACCTGAACCAGAGTGGCAGATTTCACAAAACTTTCCTTCTTACTTAAATCCGAGCCCTGTTTCAGTAGCTCCTGTGGCTGGTTGGTTGTGCTGTGCTGTCTACAGAGTATCCTTTGGGATTCCTGCTCTGCATGTTTTAATCACTTTAAATTGAGAATGAATTGCTATTAAAAACTTTCAATGATTTCCAAAAGATTTTAAAAAATAAACCAATAAAATAAAATAATGCAATGATAATATTTAAGTAGGAATATTATGGCAGATAAATTCTTGGAGGTTTACTGCTAATGGCCACTTGACATTTTTAGATAGAGTATTACAGTAAATCACTGAAAATTAGCCTACAAGAATTTATATTCATCTATTTAAATGATACTTATAAATAAGTAAATATGGTTTAAATATAGTTTGAATGATTCTGGAGTTTATGGCAGAAAATGTCCTAGTGTACATTTTTGTTCTCATTTTAGATCAATTAAAAAAGCATCTATTATAGATTTGTCAAGATCCTGGGGGTCTACTAGATCCTGGACACCCACAGAGGAGAAATGCCTAATTCTCTGAATTTAGTAACTCACCTGCCAGAGTGGACTCCATCACCCTTTATTGTAGAAAAACTCCTTTCTCCCTCTACGACAGTCTATAAAAGGGCTTTCATGAGTTTCAGGTTATAATTTAGCATGGCTCTTAATTCTATCTTGTGGATTTGGGCATCCACAGAGTTCAAGAGCTACATACTGGTCAATGCTTTCGAATGAACACCAAAAGCATATTTTATTATTGCATGCACTAATGCAGTCATTCCATACATATTTATTATGCACAGTTTATATATCAGACATTGTAGCAAACAGCCAAAGCAGTAGTGGTGACCACAGTAACATCATTGCTTCACTGAACTTTAGTTTTATACTAGGATGATCAATGAATATGCAGATAAAAAGATAATTTATAGGTTAAGTTATTCACAAAAATCAGAACGAAAGTATAGAAAGAACAGTTTTGATGTGGAGGAAGAGGACTCCTTACGTAGTGTGGCTCGGGGAGACTCTCTGAAAGACTAACATCTGAACTGAAATGTGAAAGACACATTGAAGCCTGGGCTGGGACATCCAGAAGGAAGTTGTTGGGTAGGAGCCTGGTCATTGCTCAGGTCGGACATCATTGTAGCTCAGGATCAAAGGAAGGCCAGTGTGGTGGGGAGTTGGATATAACAAGGAAATGGTGGATATAACAAGATAGAATGAGTAAGAGCGCATAGGTCTGTAGGATTCTGAAGACTATAGCGCCATAATTTTGATGTTATAATGAATGAGAAGTCCATAAATATAAATTGTAGAAAGAATTTCTGTTTTGTCATTAAATTTCTGGAACAAATAAAGCATTAGTACTTTTACATACCTGTTTAAAGTCAAGTCTCTTAAGACACTCCTTTTAGATATAATGGAAAAGCCCAAAGTTATACTCAACTCTGTGTTAAATTCAAGAAAGATTTATGGATAAGACAGACTAAGCCACAAGTAAGCTACAAGCTATTGGAGAAAAAAGGTATTTATAATTACCTATCACATAAATATTTAATGAAAAAATTCTGTGTTGGAAGCCTAAAAGAAAACTAGCAAATTCTGAGTACTATTAAACATTTATTCTACAAATATTTTTGATTCCTTGCCACATATGGGTATAAAGTGAAGGAAGTGTATATGACTTTTGCTCTGGGAGAGTTTGGGGTCCAGATTGGTAGAAGGAAATTAAAATTTATTGCTAGGCAAAAGTTGGAATAAAAGCAAACTGTAGAAAAGAGCAACATTTGAGATAGTCTCTCGAAATGGGAACTCAATAAATAGCACCTGAGGAAATGAAGGGATGAAGGGTGATTATAAAGAAAAATATCAACCTTAGATAGTATGTTTAGAAAAGGGATCCTGGAGGATCTGCCACTAAACTGTGGTCATAGAAATGGAAGCTGATCATTTTAAAAATGAAGCCCATCGGGTCAGCTCAGTGGGTAAAGGTACTTGCTGCTAAGTCCAATGACCCGAGTCCAGTAACAGGACCCCCAATGTCTAAATTGAACTGAAAAATGATTTCTGAAATAAACAAAGCATCAATAAAAGTATTATATTAAAAAAGGAGAGAATGACAAGGCAGACTCCTCATGCGTTCTGTCCTACAACCTCCATATATGTGCTATGTCATGCACACTCTCACACATATACACACAGAAAAATAAAAAAGAAAGAAATGTTATAATTGTTTTCAAAAGATTAGGATAGAGGGTGTTTTAATAAATAGAGGCTCAAGTGTATGAATGCTCACACATAGAAAAAAGTTCAAGGGAGGAGGAAATAGTGATTTATAGTAAAAACGGAGTTAAATTACTTTTAAGTCAGTACGTAAACTGTTACAGGACCTCATGTGTTTGGTTCTCCATCTGAATTTCTGTAGAATGAATTGACTAGGTGAGAATCAAAGATGATGTTTATGATGTTATTGTAATAAATTATAAATTACATTTTGACTGATGTTGGTTTCCAATGAGCTAGGGTATAGATGACACAGATGGATAAATACAGAGGTTTTGCAGATTTTATTATAAAGTCCATTTTTCTTCCTCTAATTCTATAGGCTAAAACTTTGAAGTTAACTTTCATTCATCCCAGCCCAAATTGCAACCATATTAACAAGTCAATCTTCTTATCTCTGTCTATAATCTTCCAATGACCCCCTAGTCATTCAGTAATGTGAGCTTCTCAGTGAGACCCACCGATGCCCCAAGCTCCAACTGGTTATATTTCTGGATCCTTTTTCTTCCTATGTCCACATTGCATAAATCAGAGCTGGCCCTCCCTGCCCACTCCATTCAGATAGAAGAATCATTCTCTGCCTTACAATATTACCTTGACTAGAATCCTCATTCCTTTTTATTTTTTAAAAATTTTTTTTTATTAATTTTATTTATTTCTGTATGTGTATGAATGTACTGTCTGCATGCAGGTTTGTGCACTCGTGTCGTGCAATGCCGCGGAGGTCAGAAGCGGGTCTCGGATTCCCCTGGAACTGGAGTTCTCCTGGAATTGGAGTTTCAGACGGTTCTCAGCCGCCATGTGGGTGCTGGGGATCGAACCCGGGTCCTCTGTAAGAGCGGTCGGCGCTCTTAACCGATAGGCCATCTCTCCAGCCCCCTCATTCCTTTTTATAGATTTCACTTTTTTCCCTCTCTTGGCTCAAATATCACCTCCCAAACAATGTTTTTCTATCTTTTATCATAATTTTCTTAATACAAATGTATAGCAGATTCTATATAATTTATAAAAATATTTGTTTCTCAGGGTTCTAGATGCTGGGAAGTCCTAGGTCCAGGGTGGCAAAGGTCTGGTGAGGTCATCTTGCTCAATTACAACATGGTGAAAAGTTGTGTGAACAACATCTGAGAACATGGCAAAAACAAAGAAGCATGCAAGTTCAGGTTTCAATTCCTCTCCCTACCGATGCCTCCATTGGTGCCTGACCCCCCTAATATCATTTAATCCTACTTGCCTTGTGAAGGCCCCCACTTCCAAATACCACACAGGTATGAATTTAGGACCTTATCATAGTGGTACACATCTCTGTCCTAGCACTCAGTGCGGGAGGGAAAGCAAAGGCAGGGGTATCAGGAGTTCAAGCCAGCCTTGGTTATACAGTGAGACTCAGTCTCAAAATATGACTAACCAAAGAAAGAACAATATGAACATGGGGTAAGGTCCCAACCCTTCAACTTTTGCAAAACACATTCAAATAAAAGAATCTTGCCTAATCACCTGTTTGGATGTCTAAAGGCTCCTTTTAAATATACTTTGTCCCTGTCTCTTTGTTTATTTTGTTTGTGCTTACCCAGTATCTTACAAACTATGTAATTTTATTTATTCTTTCTTGTCTTCCCACAAAAATACAAACACAATGGGGAGTCTGTCCTGTGTTTTTCATTAACATATCCACAGTGCCTAAGATAATATCAGTGCTGATGTGTTGAATGAATAAATAGATGACAACAGTTTGGGAAGGGATATAGTATCTTTTGGAATGAATGTTGCAGTAACTAAAGTGTATTAACCCTCTAGACTATGTCAGCTTTGCACCTACTGACTCCTTGCAAGAACGTTCTCGGTTGGAACTAAGCCTGAGTAGGAAGACATGGGATAGGACAAAATATCTTGAGTAACTTGTCAAAAAGTTTGGACTCAGTCCTAAAGGTAGTTGGGATACATCTGAAGCTCTTAAGTTGCAGAAATGGATCCTCGTCATAAGTTTTTTGTTAATACTTTGAGAAAATCTAGACTAGAAGACTCATGAATGGATAAAGAATGAAATTAGGAGCAAATATCCCCCAGAAAATTATTGAATAAATCCAGTTATGGGTTATATATGGCACATGTCCAAACTTTTCAGATTTGAAAATCCAAGTATTAGGAAGAGAAGCAGAGGGTGGAAATCAAGGGTTATTACAGTTATCATTACGCTTGGTTTTAATGAAGTTCCTTCTCTTTAAAGCAATTTCTATAGTCTTTCATATCCCCAATTCCTCATAAAGCATTCAGGTTAATTGGTTGTATGAAATATTGAAATCCACCTTGAACATTCTATTGCCATTTATTTTAAGGAAAAATTACCCTTCTGTTACCTTAAGGTGTCAAAGTGTCAAAGAACATTGTGAGAGGAGGTCACTATAGAGTTGTTTCATTATAGCAACCAACCTTACCTGAGCTATTTGATAAATGGCAGGCTTTGTGCTTACCAACTATTCAGAGTTGTGCCCTCAGTTTGGTACTATTGGTGAATGAATCCTGTTTTACAGTTGAGAAAACTGAGATTTAGAAAGGGTGTTCTGTTCACTGAAGAACAGTTAGATATAGGTAAGACCTGGATTTGCGTTTTGGCTGCCTGAGTCCAGTGCTGTGGCCTTATGTGCTTAAGCACAAGGGAGCTCCCTGGGTAAAACCATGACTTTGAGAGCCACTGCAAATCCACATAAGCAAGAACTTTCAAAATATGGACAAGATTTGACAGAGGTTTATCTCTCTGTCATAAGACAGCTTCAAGAGAGAGAATTGGCTCTGTTCACAGTGCTTCCACTCATCAAGGGTTCAACAAGGAGATTTCAGACCTCAGATGGCTGCAAAATTTGATGGTGCACAATTCCTTCATGCTTCAGAGTAAATGCTCTGAACCAGATGCCCTAGGAGGGAATAGTAGGGCGGTTTCTACCACTGTTTCATTTCTGCATTCTCTTCTGTGCTGCAGCCTTTCAGGGAGGTCTATAGAAACCTGCCAGAATTTCTCATAAGTTTGTCTACATACTCTTGTATCATGTTGAAGGCAGAAATTGGGTTGTTTAATTTTATTAGAGTTCCTTTGATTTTGATTTGCTCAGAGCACACATGCAAGTCTGATTGTGTATCATCTATTGAAAGATTTCATGCAAATATAATTTAGTTAAGTCTTACATGAATGTCACTTGAAATGAATAATTGTTTCAAACAGTTCTAACTAAAAAGCTGCAAAGTCAAAACAACCAAGTCTTTTTAGCTCAAAGCAGGTTGATAGAGCCTAAAGGAATAACACTATGTCCTTTGATCTTAGCACATGAGTGTACTCAAAGACGAATGTCCAAACCTCCACGTCCTACCCAAGAAAAAAAAATTTTAACAAAGGAAAGTTAATAGTCTTAAGATTATCAAAACCTAGCTGTTTTCTTTGTGGAGAATGCAGGAGAAGAGGGAGAACCCTTTTCATTTCAGTAGTATATTTCTAAACAATCATGAAAATAATGGTGAGAAGTGTAGCTTTATCAGGGAACCAGTGTTGAAACAATGTCATAGAAGGACCCATTAACTGTGTGTACTACTGAGTCAAGCTGCATATAATTATCACAGAAGACAATGGGGCAGCAGAGAATATGGTTAATAATTTGTCGGAGCCTGAGTAGTGTGGAAACAACACAGGGTGCATTATTCCTCCTTTGATGGGAGCCCATCACAATGTAAAATTGAGGGGGCACCTGGCATTAAATACTGTATTTACAGAAATGCAGTAAAAAAATCAAGATAGCATTTGGTGTATTGTTCTTATACAAAAGAGAGAGAAGGAAAAAAAATTGCCTTTATCGACCAACATATTCCAATTATGATGTTTTATTTAAATAATCACAAATGGGCAATTTGTTCAAACTTATTTCTGTATTCCCAGCGTGAAGTAATCCCCCATCCACTCAAGTTTTTCTATGAATCTAAGATGGGATAAGTAGAACCATAATTACAGGAAAGAATTTGGGCGTTGCAATTGCGGTCCAAAGTGTTGGGACATTTGCTTTCATGGGCTCGGCACTTTGGTTTGTCTTTGTTGAGGCTCCATTTTTCCCCTCACTTTAGCTACCGTTTCCTTACGGTATTTTAAATTAATTATCAATACCTTTTATGCCTTTTTATGTTTTTGTTCTACATTTGTATGGACAACTCTCGCTATTCTTTGTCAAAATTGCTTTCTTTGCCTGTGTGTCTGAACTGGATCACGCCGAGGGTCTCTTTGCTGGTAGCCGCTCCCGCAAAGCAGGAGCGGGCTTTGTTCTTCCAGAGAACAGCTTCATGACTACTGAACCGGAAGCCTCTGAATTGCCGGGGAGGGTCAGAAGATGAGAATTCAGTGTGTTTGGCACTAGGGCTTGGCTTTGCCCCATTTCTATTCCCAGGAGTAGCATACAGTCTTTCCTAGGGACTCATAACGCAACCTATCACATCAGGAATATCCTGTGCTGTATTTTACTTGCTGCTACTGGGTTGAGTTCATAAACACTAATCACAAAAAAACTAATTAGCTCAATGATGAAAATGGAAGTAGCAAATATCTGAGTCCTTACAAACTGTTGATTCAGTTGGTTAACTCAAATAGTCCCTGCCCTACATATTTGAGTTAAATAACCATATTCTACTGAAACACAATTACCTAGGAAGCCAGGATATAATTTACTGTGTATAACCATCATGGCTGAGTCCCAAATTGATGAAATGACTGATCCCCAGAATTACTGAAAATACAGTTCTGGTCAGGTAAGAAGTTTGTTTAAAAGGCAATAGATTTTTTTTTTTAATAGATGCATCCTTAAACTTGAGAAACTGTGATGCCTGTAATAGACTCAGCTGTGAATCTATAAACCATTAACAAAGATAAAAGAAATATTATAACAGTGATATAGACAGTAAGTAAAATGGATGAAGAATGGAAAGGTAATTAGAGGAATTCTTTTCAAAAGAACAAGAAAATTAGGCTAAATTCCTAATGAGTTATTTAGATGAGTCAAAGACAATGGGAGCGAGCCTTCGCATTGCTTCCTGGCTGTCCCTTCACTGCTCTGTAGTCATGGAACTCTAAGGGTGACTGCTTTCATCTCTTACCTCCAGTTTCCTCATGTCCAAGTGAAGCCTAAGGACAGTCTCACCGATCGTTCAGCTATTTCATAACCATCTCAGATACCCTTAAAGCAGTGGGTAGCGTATATAAAGTGGTAACTATTGGGACTCAGCCATGATGTACTGTCTGGCTTCCTTGATAAGTGTGTTTCAATAGAATACTGCTATTTAACTCAAATATGTAGGGCAGGGATTATTTGAGTTAACTAACTGAACTGACAGTTCGTAACTGCTCAGATATTTCCTGCTTCCATGTGCATCATTGAGCTAATTAGTTTTCTTGTGATTTCATTTACCACTAAAGAAATTGGCACCGTCTACAGTCTTACTAGGAAGTCATCCCCCTCCTCTTCTGGTTGTCTTCCTCATCCTTTCTTTCATTCCTCCTTTTTCTTCAACATCTTTTTTTTATTTTATTTATTTTTGTATGTGTATGAATGTACTGTCTGTATGTAGGTTTGTGCACCCATGTCGTGCAATGCCGCGGAGGTCCGAAGAGGGTCTCGGATTCTCCTGGAACTAGAGTTCTCCTGGAATTGGAGTTACAGACAGTCCTTAGCTGCCATGTGGGTGCTGGGAATCGAACCTGGGTCCTCTGCAAGAGCAGTCGGTGCTCTTAACTGCTAGGCTATCTCTCCAGCCCCTCTTTGTTTTTCTTTACTGAGGATCAAGTCAGGACCTCATTCATGTTAAGCTAGCACTATATTAAAAATCACAAACAATCACATAGAAACAATATGTCCTTGGGCCAACTATTATATGTCATGCTCTTTTGAATCTGAGCAAATGGGTACCTTGGCAGTTAGTACAGTACTTCCTGTGGAGGATAAGCTACTAGGTCTGATGTTGCTCTCTTGTTTGTGGTTGGAGTAAATCATTCACTGGTGTTAACTTTCCTCTTCCTGTTGTTTCTGATCCCACTGACATACATGAAAAAGCCTGACAAGGGAGAGGGATTTCTAAGAGTTGGGCCTATAAACAGAAAGGTTGGATTAAAGTTGCTCTCTTAAACTGACAGAAGATTTGATATCTATGAAAGCTCTTCATAATATTCTTTCTAGGCTCATGAAGCAACTGGATACCTTGGCTTGACTCTGTATAGCAGCAGTATTGGAAAAAATAGATTCAATGGAGTTATAAAAAGTATTAAGTCAGTAATACAGGTTATCTTTCCTATGTCAGATTATGAATTAATGTATATATGTATTTTGTAACAAAATATAGAGCCTTTAAAAACACTTGAATAAGAGTGTGGTGATAATTAAATTTTATACTTATTTGCTGTGTGCCAGAGATTTAAGTGCTTTTATGAGTTGTTTTATTTATTATTCCTTCAAGGCCAGCTATAGTACAGTTCTTTTATTATCCCAATTTCAGCAATGGGAAAATTGAGAAGGAAGAAGGTTAAGTAGCTTTCTAGGGTAACACCAGTAGGAAATTGTGGGGTTGGGTTCTAGAGTCTGGCAGTGGCCCTGTGATTCTAACCAAACCTAAACACTGACCCTGTCAGATCAATGGCCACCACTGAAGGACAGTAGAGTGCCCTTAAAATTTCATAAAGTATACCTGCAATGTGCTGTTAAGTTCAGCCTTTGAAAATAAGATGACTTTTTTTAAGACACTCCTTATTTTGAGAGTTCTCCTGCAATAATGCATTCCTTTCTTTTGTTCGCCTTCCCTTCCCTTTCCTTCCTCTCTTCTTTTCATTCTTTATTTGTTTACCATTGACACTTCATTTCCAGCCATAACATATGGCACACTATATTCTGTAGAAAGGGTGCGCTTTACAATAAATTCTGTGATTTGTAGCTCGTATTGTTTGAGCGGCAAATTCCACTGGCATCTAAGACCAAATGGAAGCACTGACCTGCCCATAGCTTGCTTTCTGTCATCAAAGACATACTTGTCTTTAGAAACTGACATTTATGAAATGTTCAGAGGTATAAAATTTTAACAGAAGGGTAAAACAAAACCCATCGTTTATTGAAATTAAACTCAGATTTCATGGCAAACAGCCTCCTCCTGTTAAGCGGGAGCTCCCGCTTAATCAGCTAAGAATGTAAGGTTTATGGCTTGGAGTAACTTCCTAAAACCATGGCTCTACTGATGGCTGCCCCCCCACAGTGCTGCCTCGTACTGGGTGTGGGATCCATTTCTCCCCTCCCCTAGCTAGAGCCCTTGTAAGAAGATGCTTGCACAGCCCCAACAATCTAGCCAGTCTCTTCTGATGTTAACGCTGTGGGTTTCCTTTCTTTGCCAAGGTAGGGCCCCTGGAGAAGGGGTGGGTGCATCCATTTGTAGTCTTTCTGCTTTAGCTGGCCACATGCTGTAACCAGCTGATCGGGACCAGCCCTACTTGGGAGCAGTGTTTGGAGTGTGTGCCATGCTCTAGGGCTGTAGCCTTTGATTTGGAGCATGAAAAGGCATCTCTGGTCTCTGGTTTTCTTATGCTTTTGTTGTTGTCCATCAGAGTGGCAGGAAAGGAGTCTGAAGAAGCTCAGTAGGCTAGCTGTGAAGAAAGTTGAAGAAAGGCTATTACCTAAGGAATACAAATCACATCTCAGAAGTTTGCTAAGGAAATGTGGACTCAACTGCAGAGAATTCCAAGCTCCTCACATTCTTTTAATAGCCTGTTGGGAAGCAAAAGCCAACAAACTTGCACCTGTTTTTTATCAAAATTCTGTGTTATTGCAACATAAAACAAGAGAAAGGGAAAACAGGAACTTTACAGTTAGTTTCTTCTGATAGTTAAGAAAACTAAAAATATCATAACAATAATTAATTTTCATTAAATACCCAAGGTTTCCAGTCAATAGTGGTTTTAATACACAGTATTAAAATAATAGACAGTAGTAGTTTTTTTAATGGAATTTTTTAATATTTTATTTATTTATTTATTTTTGGTCTTTTCGAAACACGGTCTCCCTGTAGCCCCAGCTGTCCTGGAACTCACTCTGTAGACCAGGGTGGCCTTGAACTCACAAAGATCCACCTGCCTCTGCCTCCCAAGTGCTAGAATTAAAGGCGTGTGCCACCACACCTGGCTTATTTACTTATTTTTATGTGTATGAATGTACCGTCTGCACATAGGTTTGTGCACCTATGTCGTGCAATGCCGCGGAGGTCAGAAGAGGGCATCGGATTCCCCTGGAACTGGAGTTTAAGACGGTTCTCGGCCTCCATGTGGGTGCTGGGGATTGAACCCTGGTCCTCTGCAAGAGCAGTTGGCGCTCTTAACCGCTAGGCCATCTCTCCAGCCCTGACAGTAGTAGTTTTAATTAGATATTTTTATACAGCCACTCAAAAAATGTACCCTACTTATATAACACAACAAGAAATAGATGCTTTCAGACCACTTAAAATCAAAATACCTTGCACTAAAATGGGAAGCTTGCAAACTTGAGGCCAAGTTTGGCTACAGAGTGAGACCTTGTCTCCATAAACAAACAAATGAAAAAACGCCACAAACCTGCACTGAACAGGTAAGTGCTGCAATAAACATATCCATAAAATGCTTTGAGAGTCTAAAGGAGGTCCTCTTCATTCCTGAGCTTGTTGGCCAAGGTTTTACAGAGCTGTTGACTGTGAAGGAAGAAAGTCTTCTAGAACAAACAGGCATCTTCCAGATGGTAGGACGCAAAAGCAGAAGGGCCTTGTGTGAAAGCTGGATTTTATAACAGAAGTATCCCTCAGGGAGAAAGATGGATGTTTTAAAGTAGTCAGGGCAGTGATGAAAGAAACTTAGCCTTCAGAATATAACTGAAGTTATATATGTGTCATACCAGAATGTTGCCAATTTCAAATGCTACTCTCAGTATGGATTAGGATATTTGATTGTGAATTAAGATAAATTTTCTGTTGCTCGCCCTTCTGAGTAATGAAGACTTTGTAAATAATGTTAATTAGAGATAGGTAAAGCTAAAAGACCATTCTACAGTGATGTTGGACCTGGGTTTGCAATAAATCTCAAATAATGAAATGAAAAGTTGTGATTTTCATTAGATTCCTATTGAACTAGTATACTTTTGCAATTGATATGCACACGTTCTCACAAATGTAAATGCACTTGTACTAATGGTATTAGAATAAATGCTCACTGCAGCTATTTACTGGACTTTAGCAGAGCACTGCAGCCTGACATTTTAATGGGCAGAATATAGTCTTTTTTTTTTTTTTTGTCTTTTTAAGACAGGGTCTCCCTTTAGTCCCAGCTGGCCTGGAGCTAGCTATGTAGACCAGGGCAGCCTTGAACTCACAGAGACCCACTTGACTCTGACTCCCAGGTGTTGGGATTAAAGGCGTGCACCACTAAGCCTGGCCAGAATATAGTCTTTTAAAAGAAAATAGTAAGTAGGATATCACTCAAGAGTATAGCACCTGCCTGGTATCCACAAGGTCCCTGGCTCTATCTTCAGAAACAGGGATAAATAAATAATAAATATGTAAATTAAAAGATAAATATAAAAGAGGATGGGAAAGAGGGAAGAGAGAGAATCACCAATTATTTGAGTTCTACACTGAGTTGCTTGCTCTATAACATTCATCTCGTGTTGCTATAAAAAATGTCATACATTGGGTTCCTTAAGTAACAAAATTATTTCTTACACAGTTCTGAAGGCCAGAAATCCAAAATAAAACTGCCAGCATGGCTGCCTCATTCTGGTGAAGGCTCTCAAATTCTTCTGGCTTACCCAAGACGCTCTTCTCTGTATGCTCAACAGCAAAGAACTCTGATATTTGTTTCTCTTTTCACAAGTTCTGTCCAACCAGGACTTCACTCTTGCAAGCTCCTTTAACCTTAATCTCTCTCTCTCTCTCTCTCTCTCTCTCTCTCTCTCTCTCTCTCTCTCTCTCTCCATCATGGCACCACAATTCAGCCAATGGCATATACTCTTGACCCTCCAAATCTATGTGCTTCTTGCATGTAAAATGCACTCATAATGCAAACAGCACCCAACGTGTTACTCTTTGCAGAATCAGACCTGACAAGACATAGGCCACTTCAAAACAACCAGGAAAATTCTATCAGAACTCAGGACTCAAGAATAACCTTCTTTGGCTAAATATTCTGCTCACATGCTAGTGTTTCCTTCAGAACACTATTTCTCATTGTTTGCAATACACAGTTTTCTAAATCTTCAAATTCTTGTTCCCTTTAGCTTCATAACTCCTTCTTCAGTTCATCTTTCTCCTTTTATGTTTTACAGCGAGGAAGAGCAAGCCCTTTTGTTATGCTTTGTTTGTCCCAATAGTCATGGTTGGAAACTTTTCCATTAATGCAGCAGGATTGGGTGGTTGGAATTCTGGAGGTGCATTTGCTTCTTGAGAAATTGTTTCTCCAGGAGCCTTAGCACCATCACTAAAGGCTTATCAGATGCAGTCTATGGCTACTTTGTTTAAGCTGTGTTCTACTATAAAAGATAATATTTGGGGCTGGACAGATAGGTCATTCATTAAGAGTACTGGCTGCTCTAGCAGAGGATTCAAGTTCATTCCCAGCTCCCACATCATGGCTAACAACCATCTGTATCTCCAGTTCCAGGGCATCTGATGCCCTCTTCTGACCTCTGCATGACATGGGTATACTTACATACATGCAGGCATTACACTCATACATAAAAATAAAAAGTAATAAAAGAAAATATCTTTTAAAAGATAGCATTTCTCTCCTTTCTGGTGGAGGCATTTAGGAAATGGAGAGCAGCCTCCTGTGATGGCAAATATAAGCATCTCTATCTTGGACCTGCCATGAGCTACAACTGTGAGAAATAAGTTTCTGTTTTTCATCAATCACCGGGTCTCTGGTGCTTTTTTAGCAGCTCAGAGGGACACACTGGTTTAGCACTTGGCTTAGAAATCATCTCAGTGAATATCCAACATCCAGTTCTACCACTTGCAAAACTAACTTCCCAAAACAGTAGATGGCAATTCAGCCAGGCCATTCACGACTTAATAGCAAAGATCACCTGTCTTCTTCTCTCTAATATTTCTGCCTGAGACCTCGCCAGAATTGCACCCAGCACCTGAATTTCTCCCGCTCATCAGAAAACTCTTTTCAGACTCTTACATTGTCACTTTCCAACTCCCCTCTACTTATTCAGATCTTTGTATAGTGAATGTTTATGTATGTGTTGCAAGATATATAATTTTCACTTAGTTTAATCGAATATGAATTTTGGAAATGGACTCATTAAGTTTTTTGGTCTATCAGTAGCATGGAATTATACTAATAATATAAATGATATTGTTTATGTTGACAAAATCATGTTTGTGCTCTGAAAATGAAAATTGTTAGTAAATGTAGTCAATATTTATACTATAAGACAGACCTCTTCAAGTTTTCTTTCCTTTCCTTTCCTTTCCTTTCTTTTCTTTTCTTTCTCTCTTTCCTTCCTCCCTTCCCTTTCTCCCTTCCTTCCTTCCTCCCTCTCTCTCCTCTTTCTTCTTTCTTTTTTTCTTTCTTTCTTTCTTTCTTTCTTTCTTTCTTTCTTTCTTTCTTTCTTTCTTTCTTTCTTTCTTTCCTTTCTTTCTTTTTCTTCTGTTTCACCAAGTATTGTACACTTGCTCCATAGTTACTGCTTAACTGCTTCTGTTCCCTCCTCTTCTGCAGAGTGAGGCTGTCGCTGACTCTGTGTGTCGTGGTCAGGCCACCCTAAAGAACTTGCTAGGGAGGGCTCTTTCCACCTTTTTATTTTCTGGCTGGATTTATTCTTTCAAAGATAGGAATGTCTCTTTTCTTCAAGAATATCTACTGGCAGGTTCACTGCTGAATTTTAGTAGTTTAATGCTTTAAAATATTGTTTTCTTCCAAGTTTGATGCTTTAAAATTAGGGAAATGATATTTTTATTAATTTTATCTTTATGTTTGGCTTAATGCTTATTGTATTATTGGTTTGTTTAATCATAAATTTTTTCTACTCCTTATTCCACTAAAGGAATTTTTAGGGTTTTTTTTTTTTTTCCTTTCCACATTCCAAGCTATCTAGTGAGAAATTTAGCTGAGGCTAGTCAGTACATTTATTTTTGTTCATTTATTTATTTTTTTTATTAATTTTATTTATTTCTGTATGTGTACGAATGTACTGTCTGCATGCAGGTCTGTGCACCCGTGTCGTGCAATGCCGCGGAGGTCAGAAGAGGGTCTCGGATTCCCCTGGAACTGGAGTTCTCCTGGAATTGGAGTTTCAGACGGTTCTCGGCCGTCATGTGGGTGCTGGGGATCGAACCCGGGTCCTCTGTAAGAGCGGTCGGCGCTCTTAACCGCTAGGCCATCTCTCCAGCCCTGTTCATTTATTTTTTGCTTTACACTTAAACAACATGGTATGGGCTATTTACACACAAAAATACCATCCCCCACCCCGATTTTCTTTCTTTTTAACCTTTATGTTACTTTTTTATTTGTTTTTTTTTTTTTTATTGTTTTCTGGGAACATCTCTGTTCCCCGCTTTCTGTTATGTACTTAAATGATTATATTCAAAAGAATGCAGTATATGACCTTTCCTGAAATACTTCACATTTGAGATGTTTGAGAGGAAAAACCACTTCTGCCTTAAATTTCATGTGGAAGCCACCATGCACTTTTTCATGTTGTTGAAGTTAAGGTTATAGATCTCTTTTTTCCCCTGGTTTATTCATCTTTTTAAGAAAAAATGTCATATTTACACATATTATAATAATACACAATTATAGGTTGGACTCTTATTCTCAATCAAAGTTCTTGTGCCAAGGGCAAAGTAAAATTTGGAAAATTATTTGACCAATTTAGCTCTGACTTATAAAGTGAAATTTACATCTGACTGAAAAGTGACTCAAGTTTATTTTCCCAAATATTGGTAATTTTCCCTTTCCACTTCTATTTTTAATATTCTTTGAATGAAGCAAGATTGTTTAAGAAAATGAACCAATTCTGAAAAATAGGCCCTCTGTTTTAGAACCAAATTAAATTTTAGAGGGTCCTAGATGCGCAGAATTATCTCAAAAAAAAAAAAAAGATATGGAGACTTCCTGTGCATCCTGTGCCCAATTTTCTATATTATTAATTGCCATTAGGATGCTGAGTTTGTCACAGTGATAAGCCAGTACTAAAGCACTGTTACTATCTGAGGCTCTGTCTTCATCCACACGTCCCAGCTTCCACTGCTGTCCTTTGTCTGTTCCAGCATCTTACACTCAGTGGTCAAATATTCTTAGACCCTTCTTATTTGTGAGAGCTTCCCAGGCTTTCTTTGACTCTCATGACCTGGGAAGTTCAGAGGAACACTGGATATGTTATAGAATGTCTCACAGCTGCCTATACCTTTCTCCTGACTAGTTGATGTGTTTTGAGGAAGAAGACTACACAGGCCAAGCACCATCCTCATTGTATTATTTCAAGGGTGTATTCTGCCAATTTGTTCTTATACTATTGAGACTAACCCTGATTATAAGACAGATATAGTGGGTTTCAGATTTCTTCTCTGTAAAATTGGCCTTATAATATATATATATATATATATATATATATGAAGCTTATTAGATGCAAATCACATTGAATGAGAAAGATCTTATATTCCACTTCATTGGGACAAAGTATATACGTAAGTTGCAATTCTTCATGCTCTCATTCCTCATTGATTGATTTATCTACTTGGATATGCCCGCTGTCACCATTGCTGCAGTAGTCTGGAAAACTCTGTTTCCCTGTAGTCACTCACCATCTCTGGCTCTTAAAATCTTTCCACCCCCTCTTTTACAATGATCATTGGAGCCTTGGGAACAGGATTTTGATACAGGTGTCCTATTCAGGGATAAGTAGCCTGCAGCCCCTTATTCTCTGTACTTTGGCCGGTCGTAAATATCTCTATTAATCATCTGCTGCTATATAAGAAAGCTTTTCTAGTGAGACCTGAAAGATGTATTAATCTATAAGCATAACAAGAATTCATTAGGAGTCAGCTCAGTGCTATATATGTTTGACAGAATAACAGCATTTGTGGATTTTGTATGTTGGATTTCAGAGACTAGTCCTAAATAAGTGGCAGACAAAAAGAAGACTGGTTTAAAAAAAACAAGGAAATTTTATCTAAATTGTGTTTTCTTGATTTTTTTTTTTTGCACTTGCAGAATATTTGAATATGGTTCTTTACTGAGAGAATCAGTGCTTTAAGAAATATGTTAATACAGGTATTGCTTTTGGTAGTAATAGTTTTTTAATGGCATTAAACATTTTATTAATGTTACTTTAAGTAACTGGCAAAGGCCCAAGTACTGGAAAGAAGCTAATATTCCTTATTTCTTTAAAAACTATATTTGGACAAATCAGAAAAGGATGAATCATAGTATCTCAGCATAGAAGGGAATATTATTTGGTAACCCATTGACCTTGTTGAAAAAAAATGCTTGAAAAGGAATTTTTTTCCTTCTTGTGTCTGAATATAATTTGATTAGATCTCATCATTCAATTCAACTGTATAACAGAGTAGAACACAAACAATCAGTGAAAAGAAAGCATAACAGGAGTTTTGCCAAACATGTAGTTCCTAAATATATTCTCCCCAAATAATGAAATAATAAATGTACCCTAAAGAAATATTGAATGAAAAATTTTCAGGTCTGAGACAGAAAGACCTAGCCTGCTTGTCCAGGATCCTCTTCCTATTCCTTCCAAACAACACATTATCTTAAAAAGTTCACTTGAGGAAGAAAAAATAATTTGTCTTTAGCTTTTAGAAGAAAACTTGCAGTTAAAGGAAAAAAATCCAAACCTCCTTTCTTAATCTCTCAAAACAAGTATTTTTTCATAGGAGAATGGATTTATTAAATTTTGGCTAGCTAATATTCTCATTAAGTTATCAGTTATAGGTAAATATAACTACTAACTGGAAATTCTTACCAGCGTGAGATGGTTTATATTCATGCAAGGAGCTGCTTCAGCTCAGAGGACAGTGGAAATGTAGCGTTCATATTTAGTCTGTAGAGTTATTTTCATTAATGAACAGGTGATTTGTCCAGAAGAACAGTTTGATATGCATTTGTTTTCTCAGACTTTTCGACACAGGAACATTTGCTTTTTATGCTGCAGACATGGAGATAAACAGAATGGATGGTTTCTGAGGTTTTTCCTCACACCAACATTCAGTGATAAGTCAGTCATGTAGCTTCTGATGAACACTCTAGATGCCAGGTTTCTCTTTCCTGATAGTCTGAGAAGTCGGTTGCCATTCCAGGGAGGCCAGGCAGAAATCATGTTCGGCTTTCTCAGAAGCACGGGGAAGTTTGAACGAACAGCAATAAATGTAGCCAGAAGATGAACATTTGGAATGGTTTACACAAAACTCAGATCTTATAAACAGAAGAAAAAGCCAGGTCATACCTGCATGCACAGTAGGCTAAATCACTGGGAAAGAACTCAAAGCTTAGGGCTACGAATCCTTTATAATCGGCTACCGCCAGTTCCTCTGCTCCTTGGGGAGTTGCTGTCCCTATCATCAAAAGCTGGCCTAAAAGCTGTTCTTTGCTACAGTGGAATCCACTTTCTCTAGCCTTGAAGACTGTTTGCTGTGCAAACATCTGTGAATCACCAGTCCAGAGCAAAGATGTTCACTGTCTCTACTTGCAGGATATGCAAAGATCCCTAGAGAATTGTCTCTCAACAGCTTTCTTATCAGTAAACACAGTTCACATTGCCAAATCTTTTCATTAGTATAGGAAGCACATTATTTTTTGTTACTGTAGAAACAGAGTTATAATAACGTACTCATGACCTACTGTGTGTCAACAGCTATACTCCATGTTAGAGACACATGACAACAACACATTGGGGTACAAAGAGAAGTTACAAGTTTCCATCTTCCTACCTTCCTTGTTTGCTTCCTTCTATCAATACATTTGCATTCCTTTTATCTGTATGTCCAGCGTTCTGCATCCTAAATCCATAGATGTTAAATAAGCTACCTTTATGCATGTGATACCAAAAGGACATAGTAGATAGAAACACTGGATGCTACACGGAAAAACCTACTGAAAACAAGCCCATATTTCTTGGTGCCTTCTACTCTGAGCCACAAAGAAAGCAGACCTCAGACAGGACTTTGGCATTGATCAAGAAGATGTCACCATCCAGCATGACAACAGGACCAGAGGTAGATTTTGTTCAGGAAAATCTCTGAACTTCCTCCAGTCCTGCTTAGAGGTTTAGGAAAGAATTGTTCAAATCTATAGGAGGTAGTTCTTTTAAAACCCAGCTAACATTAAAAGAGAAAACAGGAGATTTACAATCCGAGGCCAGACTTAATAATACATAACAAATTGCAGCTCTGTTTGGGAATCCCCCTAGGTACCATTCCTAAGGATTCCAAGTGTTTAATTGAAGTTTCTTTGGGGACAATAGTAATCATTCACTTAAGCATTATATTTATATTTGTTCATGAAGGAAGTCAAGGGCAAGTGAATAGAATGGCTGCTGTGAGGCTGCAGGCCACGATGAGCTGGCAATTCCCTCAAGAGTGCTTCTCTTGGTGACCGCTTGCTTAAGTTGTCCCCCAGGGACAGAAGGAGGACAGCACTGTGACTGACAGCTGTTCCTTCCTAGACGGAGACAGCCTGCATGATCCCAGTGCTGCCTGTCTAATCAAACTATCTTCAGTCTAGAGGATTAAAAAAAAAAAAGCCCTGAGATGGAAAAGTCTTCCAGTCTAGGATTATTCTTAGAAAGGCTATTCTTTTTACCTTAGTGGTTAATGGGGAGTGTTTTAATCCCAAGAGACCTGAGTCTTCATGATGTTCAAAGTAACGTAATGAGGAGCTATTGTTCTAGGAATATTTGAGCCACAAAACTTGGTATGAAGTCAAATTGGATGCCTTGATGCTTTAATAATATTACCCTCTCAGCACCTCCAGTTCATGTTGGGAGAGAAGTAAAGGGACTACTTTTGGTTGGTTGAGCATGTGTTCTGTGTGCCTTGAGTATTGACCCAATTGTTGCTTTTTGTGTGTGTGTGTGTGTGTGTGTGTGTGTGGGTTTCTTCTGCATGCATTTTCCACATGCATATAGGGAAATCCTTGCATGCATCTGGTCCACTTCCCAATAGCTTTATTGAGGTATAATTTGCAATCCAGAAAATCATCCATTTCAAGTTTAATGGAATATTAGTAAATGTCCTAGCATGTCACAATCCAGTGGGAACATAATCTCTTCACTCACAGAACACCTGCTTATTTTCTTTTTCTGCCATTTCCAACTTCAGGCATCAACTGGTTTAATTTCAACTTCTCTTCATCATCAAATAGGTCTAGTTTGGTTTCCCCAGATGTGAACTGTAGTCTGTTTTTTTTTTAATATAGCTGATATTATCATCCTTATTTTATAAATAAGGAAATTGAGATTCAGAGAGTTGGGGAAATTTACCCAAAAGTCCCAGAGCTAAGAAGCTGCAGGATTTGAACTTTGTTTAGTCTGACTCTAAAGCCCCTTTGTACAGTGCCACACAATCCTTTTTACTGTGAAATTGAGCTGGTTGTGGATCCTAATAGATGCTAGAGCTTATTCAGAGATCATCTCTATTATTGTGTATGTGTGTGTGTCATACATACATAACCTATATACATACATTTGTGCATATACAAATATCTATCTATCTATATATGTATATATGTAACATATACACATATAGAGTATTTCTCTTTACTTGGGTTCTTGGCTGTTATTCTCCTAATGTTCTTATGACTGCCCACATTCCACATTTAAATACAAATATAATATACATACTTTTCATATACATTTATAAACATATATATATATATATATATATCCTATCTCTTTTCTATTAGTGACTGTGGTAGGATTAGACTGCACAACTTTTTGTGCTGTAGTGGGTCACGAAATCCTTACTATTTATTACAAACTACATCTAACTAAATGTAGTATTGGATCAACAAGTTCACAATAGGTTATTAATGTATTATCTTCTGGATGACTTAGGAATATAAGTTCATTTTTTATTTATTTATTTATTTATTTATTTATTTATTTATTTATTTATTGTCTTTTTGAGACAGGGTCTCCCTTGTAGCCCCAGCTGTCCTGGAATCACTCGTAGACCAGGCTGTGGCCTTGTGAACTCACAATAGTCTTGCCGCCTCTGCCTCCCAAGTTGCTAGGATCAAAGGCGTTGTGCCACCACCCCCGGCCTGAATATAAGTTCATATAAAACACATCTTCTGGGCTGGAGGGATGGCCTAGCGGTTAGGGAGAACCGACCGCTCTTGGCAGAGACCAGGTTTCGATCCCTCAGCCCCCATATGGCGGCCCGAGAACCGTCTGAAACTCCAATTCCAGGAGAAACTCCGGTTCCAGGGGGGGAATCCGAGACCCTCTTCGACTCGCCGTCAATTGCACGACATGGTGGCACAGATTGCATGCAGGACAGACATTCAACACCTACAAGAAATAAATCAAAATTTATAAAAAAAACCACATCTTCCAACTAGCCATTATTGAATGAATTATTCCAGCTGAATTGAGATGAAAAACCCCAAGATTGCTATCTATATATATATATATATATCACTGACCACAAGCAAAATACACTTCCTGTTTGTGTGAATCTAAAATTAGTAATTCAATTGAGTGGTGCCATTCCTCTAGGTAGCACCTCTAGGAGCAAGTTATCTTTCTCAGTGACATCATCACTTTGAAGTGATGACTACTGCTGTCTCCATGTCCCAAGGGAAGGAAGGGGAACTTAAGGACATTCCATTTGTTTTCAGGTCACTTGGATTTTAAATGTGATTGTTGCTTCTACTAGGCTCCATTGTTAAGAGCTAGGCAGGTGACCTCACCAAGATGCAGTGGGAAGAAGGAGTTGTGGCTCCTGACTTGGCTACCCTTTTATTCTGGCAATGATATGCTGGGGAGTGGAAAACAGTGGTTTTGGTGAACAATTAATTGTCTCTGATACTCAGGCCAAGTTTGGACAAGAAAGAAGATTAGAGATGATCTGAACTTGAATGTAGAAAGATCCTTGAACCAGTCAGGTAGTGAGAGCAGATAGTGCAGAGTAGAGATGAATAAATTGGTGTCCTTATGGTTTTGAGACAGGTTCTCAATATGTATCCTGGGCAGAGCTTGAACTCACCATCGTCCTGCCTTAGCCTACAAAATGCCAAAATTCTAGATATATGCCATTAACCAGTGAGTTTCCACACTTTCAAATGAGCTCTCAATTCTTTGGAATCAAAATGGTGCTAATTGGATCTTTACATAAGTTCCCTGCCAACACTGGGGGGTGGGCTGAGCTAGGAGGGTGTGAAGTGTGAGCCCCTCCTGAGCTCTTTAGCATGAATCTGTCTAAAGAATAAAACATATTTTCAGACCCTCAGTCAATTAACTAAAAATGACCATATGAACCTGTAGACAGGGCCTTGGGGGACAGCTGTAATCAAGCCCTTCTCACTCACTACAACCCTCAGTAGAATCTCAAGGGATCCTGGAAAATAAAAGATTGAAACCAATAAAATAGGGGGTTTTTGGAAACCCTTTCTCAACATCCTGTTATGTAAAAAGTCTTTATTATTTTTCATCCTGTAATTTCTTTACAAAAACAAATTCAAGTGATCACTGCAGAGAGTCCAAAGAAGAGACTGAAGACCCATACTTCAGGCATATACCTTATGTGCTGGATAGCTTTAGTGTCAACTTGACACACCTGGGTTGAGGGAGCCTCAGTTGGGGAATTGGCTCTATTGGATTGGCCTGTGGCCACATCTGTAGAGTATTGTCTTGATGGTCAAGCAGTGTGGGAAGGCCCAGCCCACAATGAGTAGTGCCACCCTGGGCAGGTTGTTGTGTAGTGTATAAGAAGGCAGGCTGGGCATGAGCCAGGGGAGCAAGCCAGTGAACAGCATTCCTCCATAGCCTGTGCTTCAGCTCCTGCCTCCAGGTTCCTGCCCTGAGTTCCTACCCTGGGCTCCTTGAGTGATGAACTGTGACCCAGGAGATGTAAGCTGAATAAACCCCTTCCTCCCCAAGTTGGTGTCGGTCAGAGTGTTTTGTCACAGCAATGGAAGACAAGCTAGAACACCTTATTTTAACTACACTTTTAAAAATTATTAAAAATAATTAAAATTTTTTTTATTTTCTATTTTTGGCAAATATCACATTAGATCTAGATTTAAGATATTCTTGAAAAAAAGTAAGTAATCCAGATCCCAGCATAGAACTGGGAAGTGCATAAAAAGTTCCTCGACCTTTGCCGAGGACTATTGGAATGTGAAAGCTTCTGACAGAAGGAGCAATTTTTCCTTTAAGGATGTGACCCTAGATAGGTGAACCAGGTTCCAGTGGATGACCACACTGAAGGGCATTTGCGGACACGTATTTGACTTGACAGGAATCTGTGGGAGGGGCATTAAGAGGGTAAGGTAGGGTTCTAAATGTGGTCAAAATATGTTGTATAAAATTTGCAGTAATTCAGGGGCTGGAGAGATGGCCTAGCGGTTAAGAGCACCGACCGCTCTTGCAGAGGACCCGGGTTCGATCCCCAGCACCCACATGGCGGCTGAGAACCGTCTGAAACTCCAATTCCAGGAGAACTCCAGTTCCAGGGGAATCCGACGCCCTCTTCTGACCTCCGCGGCATTGCACTACACGGGTGCACAGACTTGCATGCAGCCAGTACATTGATACACATACAGAAATAAATAAATGCCGGGCGTGGTGGCGCCCGCCTTTAATCCTAGCACTTGGGAGGCAGAGGCAGGCGGATCTCTGTGAGTTCAAGGCCAGCCTGGTCTACAGAGTGATTTCCAGGACAGCCAGAGCTACAGGGAGACCCTGTCTCAAAAAGACCAAAAAAAAATTTTTTTTTTGCAATAATTCAGTAAAGAATTAAAAATGACAAAAACCTGTCAATGAAAGCTCCACAATCTTAAAAGGCAGAGGGAGTGTCTTTCTGGAAGGGGCTTCCAAGTCTTCTTGTTTGCTGCAGGCTCCCTAATCCTTATCGCCCTTACACTGTCTCTTTGAGTTGAATCTGGAAGACGCCTTCTAGTGGTCAATAGTGTGACTCCAGCGAGGTTTTCGGCTCTGTTAGGCAAGCAGCTGATTATTGTAAACTTACAAGTATCAAATCTCTGCATTCTGCTGTTCTGTACATTCCTTTTCATATAAAGTTCTACCAATGCGACCCTTTCCCTTTTGGAAAATATTTCTTTATAACTGAGTTTTACACAATCACCACCCCTGCCCCCCCCACACACACACACACTGCCTGTACTCTAATCTTTTAGTTTACAGGATTTTAGAGTCCTGCTCTGAATTAAGTTTTGTGGCACAATTTCTCTTACAAGACAAAGGATCTACATTGCAAGAGCACATATAGGAAGGAGGGTGATAGCACAATATATTTTGGCAATCTTTTTCTTAGAGTTGTAACTAATAATGTCTTTGTGAGGACGTGTGGTCAAACTTTGACATGTGTCATGGTTGTCAAAGTTCGCATTAATGCAAAATAATAAGTTATTTAATATAAGATTCAACTTTATTATTTTTTCAAGTAAGCTGCCTGTCATGAAGTTCTGAAGTGGATTTCTTTAAAGTCTTCCTGTCTCCAGAGAAAAAGGGGAAAAGGCAGTGTGTCCCTGGACAGGATCTATGACTCATTATGTCAATCAAACCCCACTTCAGAGGGGAATAAAGAGATTTGTATCTCAAAGCTGCACATAACGACTCCTCGGCTTTTCATTTCATATTTATGAGCGGTTTACTTTGAAGTGTTTATCAGCCAATGCGCAGGAGCATGAGGGAGGTTTGCCTGCAAGCACACTCATGGTCTAATCTGTGAAAAGCTTGCAGAGCAGGCCGCCTCATCAGCGTATGCCATGCAAAAATAAATACATAAATAAACTTTTTGTTATTTGAGGTCTTAGAGCCATGTCTTTATATGAAATATAAAAAAGGATAAATTGGTGTTACACGGGAAAGTTGGCTCTGCAATGTGCAGAAGGGGCAATAGATAATTTCCTGGTTGAAATAAAACCCGGTACCATGCGGAGAAATAAAAACACATCTACATATTTTTCTCATTTGATCGAAGGCTCTGATCCTTGGGAGTGACCCCATGATGGCACAGAAATATATTATTTTTCGTTTGATTGGTTGGGTGTTTTCCTTTGTGAAGATGTATTTCTCACAACGGTCAAAGAGATGCCTTTGCCAAGACGTCTGATCCTCTAAATGAAGACTATGTTTATGCTTTTATCTGTATCAGGACCTCATGCCTATTTTAAGATAAATAAATCCCGAAGTAGGAAGAGATGAGATAAAGAAGACAAAACTGTATAATCAAATTAAAGATACATTCCTGGTAAACAGAGCTGAGATATTTTCCCTGTTTTGGGTCTTTCTATCTAAATGTAATTAATTAAGTAAATATTTGTTGGGCACCTACCATACTAGACCCTAGAGCTACAGTGGTCGATAGCAGCTAGAACTGCCAAGGCAAAGCTGGTATGGCAGGAGGAGACCAGTCAGCATGTCAGCATCAGCGTGGTGCACAGCTATCTACTGGGACCAGAGGATGCTCACTTCTCTTCACATGTCACTCACATGGATATGCTCAAGTCTTGATTATTCAAAACAGAAACAAAAGGGGTTGACAGAGATCAGCCTGTAGCTAGGAGTTAGAGCTCAGTGGCTAAGCACATACATGAGGCCTCATGTCCATCTTTATGTCTAACATTAGAGAGAGAAAGTTAAAACACAGAGACAGAGGAGACATGCAGAGACAGAATGAAGGGCAAGGGAGGGGGGAGAGGAGATAAAGGAGAGAGAGAGAGAGAGAGAGAGAGAGAGAGAGAGAGAGAGAGAGAGAGAAAAGGAAAGGAATGAAGAGAGGGTCATAAGCATTAGTCTCCCAGGAGGTGTCTATTAAGGAAATTAAAGTAGCATGTTGAATGAGAGTACCATTTTGTTTCTGGAAGAACATCAATGAAGTGGTAACAGGAATCTGCAAGTAAAGGTTAGGGGTCATTTAAACTTTCCCTTTATTTACCATATGGTATTTCCTGATTTCCCTCCAGCGGGATTCTGAGGGTATTATGTGTCTAGTTAGGATCACATCTTAAGCAATAGGACTGGAGTGTAGTAATAGAGCACTTGCATAGCACACTGCGGTCCTAGACTCCATCCCAAGCACCAGGAGAACAATAAGCCTGATGTATTATAATAACCTATACATCATACTATTGATTTGAGCAGGGGAGAAGATACAGTTGAGTCCATGAGCCATTTGCTAAAGGAGCTCATTCTTGGCTGGTTTGTCCCTTTTGTCTAGGTTCTTTAGAAACTTCTTCTGGCCCTGCCTACCTGCCAGGATCTTAATTGGAAGAAGTGGCTCTTTAACTGGTCTCTAAGTTTTTCTTAGTCTCTTGAGAGAAACTGATGATCACAAAAGTTTAATGCTGAAAGACTTGAGACTCTTTGAGGAAGCATGGCTTATATAAAATTCAAACCGTTGAAGTGAAGAACGAGAAAAGTGTGAATGGGGGTTTCTCTGGTTCCTTTTCCTGTGGCTTTGAGCCTCATAGTTTTGTTCTGAGAATCATAGGAGATTTCACATGAGAAGTATTTATCATTCAGTCCTTGTGTGTAGTACATAATCACTGACTATTAAGCCATAAACATTCGCTGGTTAAATAACTAAAGGAGTGACGTCAACCCTGCTTATTCTTCTGTTTTCAGAAGAGCTTGTGGACCCAGGGGTGTGAGTAACTTCAAGTTCATATGTTTATCATGTCACATCCGTTCTTTAGAGAACAAAGGTCTACCTCTACCTGCATTGGCCTTGGCACTGCTGTCGATGGGGGGAGGATAGAAAATGAGCTTATCAGGAACAAGATGTGACATTGTACTTGTGTATTTATATGTTTATTGTGCTTATTAGCTCGTGAGATTCCCCCAAAGCTGGATCATAGCTTTCCCAACCCTGTCTCCCTTGTTGATTCTTAGCACACCCTTTTGTCTCTTTGTAGAACTGAACTGAACTAATCAGTTTGAAGCATGAACAGTGGTTGCCCGTGGGGCTGTATGTGCAGTATAATGGCAGCTATTCTTGGGGGGACTTAAGTACAAAGAAGTACAAAACCTGCCAGATAGGCAGGAAAGTCAACCAAAGCCTTTGTGGGATGTGTACCTGATAATGCTGATGGATAGGTTTGCTGAAAGACTATTTTGATTTTCTTATCCGAATGGAGATTGAGTACACCATACACAAGAGAAAGTGATTTGGAGGCAATTCTAAGAGAGGAAATTGAAGCAAGAAATAAGTGTTTGAAATAATAATCTGCTGTTGATCCCTAACCAACCTGAAATGAGAGCACAGGAATTAATGAGGCTCCTAACCCCTTGTGACACAGAATATCGGACTTGGGTGAGACACATGGCAATTTCCTGGTGGTCTGTACACGGGAGGCAAGGGGGCAAACAAAACCATTGTCCCCTTTGAAGACAGACCAAGCTTAATAATGGGAATGCGGGCTCTCAGGTGAAGTCTCATAACGCGCTAGACAGCACAAATGTTTTTCATAAAGCACTGGGAAGCCCTCAGCAAGGAGAATTATCTCAGTAGAAAACAATTGTCACACTGGATTTAATTGCCCACCATTCCAGAGATGTGGCAGTTTTCCCAGGGAAAGTAGGCAAAATAGGAAAGTATCAAATGACCAGAGATGACCCTTGATTTAAACAAAAAGAAAGGGCAGGGAGACACAGGCGTGATACCTCTCACCTGTTCACTGTCAGAGCTGGCGTGGGCTGGGACTTCCAGGCTGCCCAGGAATCTTCCCATTCCTCCGCCTCTCGGAGGAGGAGGAGGGAAACCTTTAGAGATGC
Source organism: Rhizomys pruinosus (assembly GCA_009823505.1). Lineage (NCBI taxonomy): Eukaryota > Metazoa > Chordata > Mammalia > Rodentia > Spalacidae > Rhizomys > Rhizomys pruinosus. The sequence continues at coordinate 1,666,917 of VZQC01005070.1, read as the reverse complement.
TGTTGAGTAATAAGGCTGTGTACTTTGAGAAAAAAGAAACACTGATAAATGTTCTCTCTGAATACTAAATAGTAGGAGATGGTAAAGTCACTAGATTCTGGGAGATATTTGGGGAATAAGAAGGGCCAAGAAAGTTGCCTGTTATGACTACACATTTGTTCTCTAATTAGAAGAGGCAGGATGATATTAGTGCTGAGGAAGCCTTGCCAGAACCCTTGACAACAGACACCAGGCACTGTTCCTGGGCCTCTGAAAAGCCAAGCGGCCACAGCGTTTGTCTTTTTCCAATCAAGAAATGTGACATTTTACATTCCAGAATGATAACACTATTAGAACATAACCTACGTGTTGTTAGCATCCTGTAAGGAATGTCTTTTAAATTTCCTTTAAGAGTTAAAATTATTTTCTTTTGTCTTTTTGAGACAGGGTCTCCCTGTAGTCCCAGCTGGCCTGGAACTCGCTCTGTAGACCAGGATTGCCTTGAACTCACAAAGATCCGCCTGCCTCTGCCTCCTGAGTGCTGGGATTAAAGGCATGTGCCACCACGCCCGGCTAAAATTATTTTTTTATTCCTACGTTGATTCCTGGTAATCTAAGCCCTTAATTTGGGCCCTCCACACATGCAAAGAGTACATAGGGAAACTGGACTATCATATAACTTATATGGTCCCTGAGCAACTTTTCCTCCAGAAAAACACTTAAAATTGGGGCTGGCACATGCATAGCTCACCCAAGACCCTGGGTTCCATCTGCAGCTTTGAAAAACAAGCCCAACTGCTTTGCTATAAAAATGGCATATTATTATTAAATCCAGAACACTCTCTATAAACAATTTTTTCTTACGTGAAAATATTTAAAGCTTTTTCCTAAACACCTAAACATGTCAATGTCCCTTTCATTCTGTACATACAGAAGCCTTGATGAAACTGGCATATTGTTGCTCCATTCATGTGTGGATCTAAAAATGTGAATTTCATTGTTTGGGGACAATGACCCCTTCTCCAAAAGGTAGTAGTTTCATCAGGAGAAAAGCATGAGTTTGTGAATCATACTAATTACTTGCTGTTGATTCAGATTTTAGAGTTGCAAATCACACTTGAGGAACAGTGTGCACAGTGGGTGATATATGGCCCGACAGCCTCTGTTTTGCTTCTTGCTCCTAGGCTCACCCTTCTAAGCACTTAATATCTACATTGCATTTATTATTTTTGAAAGTTTTTAGATTAAAATTTTAATTTATTTATTTTGTGTGTATGCTATCCAATAAGACAATCAATTTTTTGATCCTATTCTTGTGCACATTTCCATAACACTCCAAAGAATAGTCAGGTTTCCTTTTCAATTCTACATGAGATGATGTCATCCAATTCCCCCAATCACCCACACCCCTCCACAGCTGTGGCCAAACTCACCAACTACGAATATGTCATAGAGTGTGATTACCAATTCATGGGTCTCATCTTAATGATGTCTCAGCAACACACGAAATTCTCAGTCATTCTCTCCTCTAGAGAGGGAGAGAGAGAGAGTATTTATATTTGTCTCCCTTAATAACTCTTTACCTTATGTTTTGGAACAAGGTCTCTCATTGAAACCGGATCTCACTGACTGAGCTAGACTGGCAACCAGAACACCCCAAGGATCCTCCTCCCCTCACTCCCCATGTCTGGGATTACAAGTGTGTGTGTGCCATCATCCTTGGCTTTTTACATGGGTATTGGGGGTCTGAACTCATATCTGCATGCTTGCAAGGCATGCACGTCACTAACTAAACATTTCCTCATTCCCACTCTCTCTTTTTTGATACTCCTTTCCAACTTAACAGTCCAATCTTCCATGAACAAGTGGCTTTCCTTTGACTGCCCTGTTGTTATTTCTGTGCTTGCTTTTTGCTTTGCTTTCTTAGAAGTGCTCACTGCCAAAGATGCTTTTCTGTCAGTACATATTACAGACTGGAAATGCTGTCCATTCCCATGGCATTAAACACCTATATGTGACTTCCAAATTCACATTTTTTTCAGCCTCTTTGAGACAGGGTCTCCCTGTAGCCCAGCTAGTCTGTAATTCACTATGTAAACCAGGCTGGCCTTGAACTCACAAAGATCATACTGCCTCTGCCTCAGAGTGTTGCAATTAAAGGTGTGCACCATCACATTCGGCCCAAATCTACATATCTTATATCAGCACGCCCTATAATATACTTGGCTATGTGATCATAAGCCCACTTTATATAAAATATACAACTCATACTTAGTAAGTCCTTGAATATACACACACATACACACACATGCACACACATACACACACATACACACACATGCACTCATGCCAGCATGCACAACCACATCTACCTGTACCTGCCTTCTTATAGTTTTTCCTTCTAGTCTTTGGTCTAAACACATCCATATTAATAATCTACCACTCCCCATATATAATCCATGAGCATAGTTCATTACTATCCACAACTAGGAAGCTTTCTAATGGGCTGTAATCATCTTCTACAAATTCATTCTCTGTGAATTTTTTGATCCTATTCTTGTGCACATTTCCATAACACTCCAAAAAATAGTCAGGTTTCCTTTTCAATTCTACATGAGATGATGTCATCCAACTTCCCCCAAACAACCTAATGGCTGTCCCTGTTACTATGACTTAAAATCTAGCGTTTTGGGTTGGATAGGCAAAGCACTTGCTGTATAAGACCCTGATTTCAGTTGTTCCCCGGAAGCCATGTACAGCCAGATACAGTAATGCCTGTCTGTAACACCAGTGTTCCTATAGTGAGATGGAAAATGGAGACGAGAATCCCTGGAACCTCCTGGACTAACCTCTTGTAAACAATGGTGAAAATCAAACAAGGTACTTACTCTGTGTCAAGTGATAGAGAAGGCACTTAGAAAATACAGCTTGGCACACCATACCCTCACTAACATGCATAAATGTCTTCAGATAATCACATCATATACGCATGGATATACGCACAATCATGCATACCACATACAAAGATTTTAAAGGCAAAGATTTAGGGTCAAACCAGGGTCAAACCCAAAGGACTACAGGGCTCGGCTCTCTACTTCAGACACCTTGTAAGCTCATTTGAGGAACCTAAAGCCACTCACACTGTCTTTAGAATATTCTAGACATTTTTTTGAGACAGGGTATCCCAGGCCCCAGCTAGCCTGGAACTCACTATGTAGACCAAGCTGGTCTTGAGCTCACAGAGATCCGCCTGCCTCTGCCTCCCAAGTGCTAGGATTAAAGGCGTACACCACCACACCCAGCTTAAAGATGGTTCTTAACCACCATGTGTGTGCTGGGAATCGAACCTGGGTCCTCTGCAAGAACAGTCAGGGCTCTTAACTGCTGAGCCATCTCTCTAGCCCCAAGAATATTTTAGATATTTTTCCTCAATCTTCTGTGCTTATGGACATGGAAAAACTAATTTCCTTGACTTCATTAAGTTTTAGCTGAAGGCTGAGAATGTAGCTCATTGGAAGAATACTTGTAAGGTCCTGGGTTTGGTTAAATAGCTTTCTTCAATATCATCTATTCCTTGATTTGTAGAACGAATTACTCAAAATACTCATTAATGTCCCTGCCCCATTCCACTCTCTTTTATCCTTTCATGAACTCATCACATTGTAAGATCTTACATCACCTTTACATTATATTAGCTGTCTATTGCTGTCTTCTCCAGTTCTAATACAAGCTCCATAAAGACAGAAATATTGGTCAGTTTTGTTTGCTGACATCTAAAGCTATTATCATAAGTCTTAGCACTTAATATGTACCAGTAAGTATTGGTTCAATGAATGAATGCATGCATGAGTAAATCGGGCTCCTTACTCTTGTTCACCTAGCCCCAGAGTCATATCCTTTCAGCTTTTATGTTTTATTTATTATTATGTGTTTGCTCCATGTGCTTAGCTGTCTTCTGCTCGTGGTAACCCTCATTTATGTCACAGAGCAATGAAATAACAATGCACCATATGAATGCATGTTGATTACAGCCATGAGGGCCTAAACATTTCAGTCACTGCTACTGCAGCCCTTTCTGCTGCAACTCCTACTTTGCATTCTTTTCTAAAATATTATTTTAGTTCCTATTATATTCTCCCTGTAGCACAGTTAAATATTTTAGAATCATAGAAAGCTTGTTTTTTTCCAATGCCTTATGGACACAGACACTATTAAAGTTGTTGTTGGTGATAGTAGTGTTTGGAGGCAAGGTCTCATGAAGCCCAGATGTGCCTTGAACTCACTATATAGCTGAGCCTCATCTTAATCTTTTAATCTTGCCGCTCTTGTTTCCTGACAGCTGGGATTACAGATGTGTGCCACTATGCCTGGCACTGAAGTTGTTTGATAGATGAGCAGATTAAATTTTGAGAGAAGAGTTGGTTAAGTTGCATGTAATACCTAGTGGAGTAGAATTTCAAAGCTTGGATTATCTACTTTCGTTTCCAGCCACACACATATATACTCATACTCCTAAGGGGAATATGATTTGACTAAGTTGATTTCCTGGCAATGTGGTGATCTTAATGATTTTGTTACAAGCGCCTTTGCTTTATAACATCATTCCAGACTGACTAGAACTTAAAAAAGGCAGGAGCATGAATTCCTATGGAGTTGTGTTTATTTTTTGTTTGTTTGTTTGTTTTGAGATAGATTCTCACTACAAAGCCTTGGCTGGGTTGACTTTCTATGTAGACCAAGCTGTACTGTGGAATTTCATTCAATATAGAACCACAGAATTCCAAGGATGAGGAGTTGGAGAGATGGCTCAGGAAACAAGAGTACTGGTTGCTCTTGCAGAGAACCTGGGTTCAATTCCAAGGACCCATGTGGTGGCTAACAACTATCTGTAACTCCAGTTCCAGGGGATCCTATGCCCTCTTCTGACTTCCACAGGCATTACACAACACAGGTCCTCTTGCATACATGCAGGCAATAGATTCATATACATAAAATAAAAATTATAAATAAAAATTCTGAGAACGAACTTGTTAAGAAATATGACATAACAGAAAAAGTGCATCACAAGTATCTTAAAGTGTGGCATAGACATGCCTCAGCCAAAGATTACAACTTTAAAATATTTTAAATTAATGCCATTTGGGGCTGGAGAGATGGCTCATTACAGGGTGGCTACTAACCAGCTATAACTCCAATTCTAAGGTATCTGGAACCCTCTCCTGGCCTCTGAGTGAAACCATGTGGTAAGCTTACATACCTTCAGGCAAAACACTTACACACAATAAATATAATATTTATACTAACATATTTAAACTGGGTCTGGGGAAATGTGCTTGTAGTCCCAGCACTGGGGAGGCAAATATGGATGGATCCTTGGGGTTCATTGGCCACCGATCTAGCCTATTTGTTGAGACACAGACCAATGAGATAAGCAGCCTGTCTCAAAAACAATTGATGTTACTTGATGAAGGACACCGAAGACTGTTCTCTGACCTTCCCATGCACACACCTGCATGTGCACTCCCACACACACAAACACATTCACACATGCACACACATACAAACAATACATGAAGCAAAGGTGCTGAGGAGAAGGCATGCAGGCAATGCTCCTCATGTTTAGTTAACATTAGCATTTTCTCTAGAAATCCTTCTCTTCCCCTGGTTGCAGTCTTTTCCTTCTAGCTCCCAAAATAATTTTTGTTAAGAATTTGGCATGTATTTCCCAGTCCGAATTTAGCCTGCTATCACCATACAGCTATTGATACATAACACCAAGCACCCCCTTTGTTTCCTTATTTGTGTTTTATAATTCAATACTTGTGAGCTGAGACCTGTTCATATGAAGAAAGACTTAGCTATTATTGCTAATAATTCTCTTGCTATTTTGCAGAAAGTGGTGATCAGTGTGAAAGATTTGCCATTATTTTGGCCACTTTTGTTTCATGACACGTATTTGTGCTTTCTAAAATGCTACTGTGATGAGCAATATAAAAATGAAATTACTGAACACATATGACATTTGTAGCAGTTCTGAGCAGAGCATCAAGATCTTGACTCTTTAAAGGTGTCCTTTGACACCTCTCTGGACATGAGAAATCCTCCTGAGACCATTGTCTCTGTTACAGGTGAAGGCATCCGTCACATGTTGATGGTAATGGTTGTAAGGGCCTTTGCTTTATGGCGCTGACCACATTGGGAATGATGGATTTTAGTGGAGAATTAGGTTCTGGGATTGTTGAAACTGATTAGTTACAACATCATTCATACTGTGGATATAACTACCCTGATGGTAGAGTATTTCAGCTGCAATGACACAGGACTTCTTTTCTTTCTTACTCCATTTAGATAGCTTCTACTTTCTACTCCTGAATTCCTTTTTTGACTTTGGCTTAGTCTGACTCAACAACTCTCTGTAAGTCAACAGCTGCCAGATGCTAAATGTAATTAAGGCTTTACATGTATCTATAACCTACGACATGTGTTTGGAACACAGGAAGCAAGGTGGGAAAGGAAGGAAAGAAAACTCTTGACTCAGTTTCAGTTATTCTCTCCAAGTTTAACGGATGCTACCAGTCAGGAGGAAATTCTGGTATTGCCATTTTCTATACACACTATGGCTGCTTGCTTAACATGGTTTTAGAGAGCTACTAAGTCCTTGCAGTACTTGCTGAAGCAGTAGCTGATTTAAAGGAATTGTTTTACAAACATGAGCATATATCATTAGCATTTCCTCCCAAATATTTGTGATCACAACATGGAGTCTGATTAGCTACTGAGGTAAAATAGCTGCTGTACATATATTCACCTGGCGATACACTATGATCATCCATCTCACTAGACGTCAGATTGTAGATGAGATAATTAACTCTTGAGATCTAGAATAATCCTTCACTGATGAGAAAGTCAAAATGTTTTCAAAACATCTAGTACATAATAGAAACAGGGACTCAGGTAAGTGCTTCGAATACAGATGTCATTTGCCTTTGTTAAAATTTCATTCAGTGTCTGAAGCTTCTCTACCGATATATCAAATATTTTTTATATTGCACCGAGATTAGAGGATATAATAAGACTTAATGAAATAAACATTAAATGTTTTTAAAATGCATGCAGCTTAATTAGAAGCTGAAATTCATTTAGATTGTGGCGGAACATGTCTGAAAGTCGAATTCCATTTTATTGACCATCATTTTGCTGTTTTATCCTTTCTAGTGAATAATAGGTAAGATAAAAAAATAATAGCTAAAATAAACTGGTTTTGTCTTGTTAAGTCCTATTCTTAATTTGCATATTTGCATTCATGTGTGTATATTACACAATGACTCAGTGATATAGGGAGTGCTGTTCTTCCATTTCACAGGTAAAAAACAAACAAGAAAATTGAAACAGTACAGTGAGACTAGTTTTATACCAAACAGTCCCCACAATAAGAAGCACCTATGCAGTCAATCAATCAATCAAGAAATAAAGTTAAAGGAGAACAAAAATGAGTTGAATTTAAAAAAGGTTTTGAATGGCTGGGCTGCAGAGATTACTCAGCACTTTAGAGTGTTTACTGTATCCCCACAGGCCCCAAGCTCAGGTCCCAGTGCCCAAGGAGGTTTCTTACAAACAGCTTTAACTGTAGTTCCTGCGGATCTAGCACTCTCTTCTGGCTCCTTGCTCTTCATATACATATGGCTTACACACAGAGATATGCATACATACACATAAATAAAAAGAAAATTTAAAGATAATAAATAATAACCTAAGTAATTTGAGTACTGTGCTACAAGCCAAGTCTGTGGCCATGCCATCCTGAACACACCAATCTTGTCTGAATAACAAGTCAATAGTTTCGATCAAGTCTAAGGGCTGCTCCCATAATGGCAATAGGGAGACTGGCCCTTGGGTTCCAAGCTAGGAGAATATATGAAACTGAGATGCCTGGTGGAATTGAGCAAACTGGAGAGGGACAGGTGTGGATAATGCCACATCTCAGGCACAACCTACCCAAATTGTTTTAGCTTTTCTATTTATGCAAGGATGGCTTTGAAAATTAAGCTAATGTGAGCTAAAAGTAAATGGAATTAACATTATAAGAGATTAAATCTTTGGGGCTAGAGATATGGATCAGCAGTTAAGAGCCCCTGAGAGGACTCAGCACCCAAATGGTGACTAATAATTGTGGTAACTCCAATTCCAGGGGATCCAACTCCCTCTTCTGACCTCTGTGGGCATTGCACAATATGAGTGCACTTACATACATGCAGGCAATATATTTATAATATAAAATAAAAATAATAAAATATTTTAAGAAAGAAACATTTAAAATTAAGAACAACAAAAGCAATAAAAAAATTGATCTTGATGGGGCTGGAGAGATGGCCTAGTGGTTAAGAGCACCGACTGCTCTTGCAGAGGACCTGGGTTCGATCCCAGCACCCACATGGCAGCTGAGAACTGTCTGTAACTCCAATTCCATAGGAACTCCAGTTCCAGGGGAATCCGACACCCTCTTCTGACCTCTGCGGCATTGCATGGCATGGGTGCACAAGCCTACATGCAGACAGTACATTCATACTCATAAATAAATAAATAAATAAATAAAAATTTAAGAAATTGATCTTGATCATAAAAGTTCTTAAAACAATAGAATGTATCAGATACTGTCACCTAACCATGTGTAACAAAAAATGACACTTAATGAGTGGATTAGCCAATTGGAAAATAAGAAGAAATTGGAAAATGATATTAAAATATTGTAATTTAAGAATAGAGGACAACATGAAATCTTCTTTGTTAAATTAGTGGGGAGAAGAGCGTAGAAGTGCATAAATATTTAAAAGAGGCAATGACTGAGAAAATTTACAATTAAGAAATTACAAACTCCGGGATTGGAGAGATAGCCTAGCAGTTAAGAGCACTGACTGCTCTTGCAGAGGAACCGGGTTCGATCCCCAGCGCCCACATGGCAGCTGAGAACAGTCTGTAACTCCAATTCCAGGAGAACTCCAGTTCCAGGGGAATCCGACACCCTCTTCTGACCTCCGCGGCATTGCATGACATGGGTGCACAAACCTACATGCAGACAGTACATTCATACACAAACAGAAATAAATAAAATTTTAAAAAAGGAAAGAAAAAAGAAATTACAAACTCCAAGAAATCAGAGATGCAGCATTTGGTAAGCAAAAAAAAAAAAAAAAGGTAAATAGAATTCTGTAACATATACATTATAATCCGCAGAGCAGCACCCAAATATGTGAATAGATAGTTGGAAAGCCAGGAGACAAATATAAATGAAAAATTTTTAAAAAACTATTAACCTGTAGGAAAGTATGAATAAAGTACAATAAGAGGGAATGAGAAGTCAGAGAAATGTAATAAATAATAAATTTAAATCCATCCATGTCAATATTTAGATTAAAGATAAATGAACTATTATGCTAATTAAATGACAAAGACTGGTAAATTCTTGAATATCAAGTTCTAACTATGGGCTGGTAGAAAAAATGTTAAATATGAAGACACAGGAAACGTGGGCATAAATAAATAGAAATAGATGAATTACATACTTAGTTAAGTAAAAAAATTAAAATGTTGTCTTTGATACTTTGTAGGATGCATGAAACAATTTAAGACCACAAGTAGAGGAAAATTGATATTTTAAAATCATAAAAGGATCAGTTTGATTTTGAAGACATAAAAGTCCTTATGCCAGGGGCTGGAGAGATGGCTCAGCCATTAAGAACCTTGGCTGCTCTTGCAGATCCCAGCACCCACATGATGGCTAACAACTGTCAATACCTCCAGTTCCAGGGGATTTGATGCCCTATTCTGACTCCCAAGGGCATTCCATGACATGGGTGCTTTTACACACATGCACACAACACACTTGGACTTATAAAATAAACATCACTTTTCAAACCCCCAGACAAAGCCAACAGAGTTAGGAGAAGTAATTATTTTTTAAATTTTATTTATTTATTATGTGTATGAGCGTACTGTCTGCATGTAGGTCTGTGCACCTGTGTCGTGCAATGCCGCGCAGGTCAGAACAGGGTGTTGGATTCCCCTGGAAGTGGAGTTAAAGACAGTTCTCAGCCGCCATGTGGGTGCTGGGGATCGAACCCCGGTCCTCTGCTATAGCAGTTGGCACTCTCCATCTCTCCAGCCCCTAGGAGAAGTAATTCTTTTTAAGGTCCTCCTCATTCAAGATTTTAAAATTCTTGGCCTGGGTGGGGCTGGGGAGAACTTGATGTTTTCCCCAGAAAAAAAAGAGTCCCAATTTGTATATCAATTTGTATATTTCTTAACAAAACAAACACTTGGAAGAAATTCTCGTGGACTATTTTAAAAATGTGTCATTAATATAAAAAGTTTCTATTAGCAGTATCTAATCATTCTCACGTGTAAAGAGTAAAAAAATTCAGAAGGTAAATATTCTTGCAGAGAATAGCAGATCTTTAAGATTCATTTTCATTTTAAATCCATTTTGTTTTGCCAGTGTATTAATGTTTAGAGGTCTGTTAAACTAATGTTACTTATTAATTTTTTTTCATTTCCATACAGTTAACTAAAGAGGTTTTTTCAAGCACCCATGTCTGTAAAAAATATTTTTAAATAAAATTTCTTTTGTTGTAAAAAAAATAAATAAATAAATAAAACAAATATAATAAAAATTCTAAATGCCAATAACAAAGTTATGAGAGGGAAAAGACAGGCAAAGAGGGAAATCAGAATAAGAAGAGCAAATCATAATAGCTATGGGAAATGCAAGAGGAATCCCATAATTACATATTTTTGTCTATTTAGTTACTATTTAGACCAAACATACTTGCAGAGGATGGGAGAATTTGAGCAACGCTGTCAATCCCCATGTCCTAGTATATTTTTATGGAACATTACATTCAAGGATTTTAAGAACAGAGTGGCTTTCAAGGGTTCACTCAGCAATATATACTCTATGCAAAGCTACAAAACTTCTTAACTATCAAGATGGAGATCCTTGAACTTCATTCTTGGACTACTATATTTTTATGGTTAGAAATCAACAATAATCAGAAACCTAAATAAGAATAAGACTTGTGGGGCTGGAGAGATGACCTAGCGGTTAAGAGCACCGACCGCTCTTACGGAGGACCCGGGTTCGATCCCCAGCACCCACATGGCAGCCGAGAACCGTCTGAAACTCCAATTCCAGGAGAACTCCAGTTCCAGGGGAATCCGACACCCTCTTCTGACCTCCGCGGCATTGCATGACACGGGTGCACAAACTTGCATGCAGACAGTACATTCATACACATACAGAAATAAATAAAATTAATTTTAAAAATTAAAAAAAAGAATAAGACTTGTGACATGTAAATAAATTTACACCTTTAAAACTAACACATGGGTCCCATTTCTAGACATAAGTGAAAAATAGGAGAAATAAGAAAATATTTGAAAATAAATGATTATGAAGAGACAGTATTTCCAGATTTGGAGATGCAGATAAAAGGGAAAGTTGCAAGTTTACATGCTCATAATATAAGGAATGTATAAGGAATAATTTAAGGAATATGTAAGAAATAAAGGCAAGTTATTTTTTCAGATCAGTGACCCACGTTTCTACCAAAATAACCTCCAAAAAGATAGATAAACAAAATTCATAGAACTTAGGGAGAAAGAAAGAAAAGAAAGTAGAGAAATAGGAAATAAGTGATAAAGGCTTTATCAAAGTCATAGATAAACCCCTAACAAGCAATATTGAAAAAGAATGTGAAACTTTACCAAACTGGGAATGTGGGAAAGAATATTATCTATCCTAAATATCACATATACTCAAGGGAAAGCATCATAAATGCCCAGTAATTCAGATGAAATCATGAAATGGGCAAATTTCCTATAAAGCATAGTGGATATTTAATAAACTTTAATTACTTCAAATGTCCTTATGGGAGCTAGCCATTATATAATGATAAAGGTATCAATCCATTTGAACTTTATAATAATATTAATGTAGAAGTTCCCATAGATGAGCTTTAGATAGATCTAAGTCAGACATTTTAGATTAAACTGCATTAAAAACAGCCCACCGTGGTGGGCAATGTCAACCTGTGTCTTTTAATCAGTGTCAAATAAAAAAAGGGCAATTATATCTATGAATAGAAATAAAGAGTGTAATGTCTGTGATAAAACAGTAGCACAACTGAACATGGGTAGACAAATACTGAGTTTTAGAGATACAGAAATAATAACTGAAGACTCAGATTTTATATATATATGTAATGGTAGATATAATAAACTAAGGAACATATATAGAAAACAGATATAATTGGAAAAAGAAACATTTGCTTAGTTCTAAGAGAAAAGTAATCACTGATAAAAGAAATACTGGAAAAGAAGGCACAAGTAATATGAGAGAGAAAAACAAAATTTTTGAAAAGATAAAAAGTAAATGAGTAGCTTTGAGAATATTCATTTGAACCAGACAAAATGGGCACATTCCTACAAAACTTTATTGTTAATTACTTTATTAGCCAATGCAAGAAAAATAAAGTGTAAGTAAATTTATAACCAAGAAATAGAGCACTTTGAAAACCGACAGTTTTGACAGTTAAACATGGCATGTAGTTATTCTGTCACGAGAAGTGTTGTAAGATTTCTTGCCTGTACTATCTAATTCAGTGTGACCCTATGGAGGAAGGTCCTGTTTTATGTATATCGTATAAATGAGTGGACAGAAACTTAGCAGAAGTAATTAATTACGGGACTATCATAGTTAACAAATATATTTAAAGCAGACATTATACTTCCCTCTTCCTTAACCCTGGCTATATCTACTGAATAATTTTTTATGATTTTTTATTGAAGTTTTGTGCCTTTCATACATTCCTTAATCAAATTTAGACCCATTCTGCCTTCCTTGCCCCCAACCCCACCAGAGTTCATGCATTCTGCCATACATGTGTTTCATCTATTTCTCAGTCTTTTTTAAATTTTTCAATGCAGAAGTTTACTCTTTGGGGCAGAAGTTTACTCTATCTGTCAGTTCTTTGACCCGGACTTTTGTTGTTGTCATTGTTGTTGTTGCACATTAGGTAGCCCCCAGTAAATGTAAATACTTGAGTAGTTTCAGCGGAACACAGAGCACCCGGATGGTTGCAGCCAACACGCAGTTGTCCTATTTTCTTTCTTTTATCTTCCCCCTCCTCTGATAGATAGGAGAGTCAGAGTCCTGGGTGTTCAGATGAATGTATTCATTTATCATAATCTCACATAGGATAAGTGAGTGGTGCAATGTTTAAATACAGCAATATATTTGGATCTCGCTAGAGTTCCACCAACAGAAAACCTGGCTTGTCCCCCACGAGCCTGGTTCCTAGGTATTTCATTTCTATTTATGCACTGCCTTGTGTTCAGCAAGACCTTTTGCTGACTGCTTTTGGGGTTTCCAAATTGGGCTTTGTTCAGGTTAGAACAGGAAATTGCCACCACCTCGGTGCAGAGCACCACTTTAACCTTTCTCTTTGAGAGTTGTTCTTATTAGAAAGCCCTGGTGTTGAAGCACTCTTGCCTTTCCAAGATATTTTGGCCTTCTGTCGATTTGGGATGTGTTTACTTATAAGAGGAAAAACCAGTTACAAATTATAGAAATGTGGGCACATCGGACATTCATGTAGATTAAAACAATTCACCCCATAGTTTAGAAACATGAACCTATTACCATTTTAGGTATCACACATGAAACAAAACTGTGATTCTTGGTGTGTTTTTTTAAATATAAATATTTGGTTTAAGTTTTTTTGCATAGTAATGCATGTACACCCACCCTGTAGTTTTAAGCTATGGGATTTTTGTGAACAGTTTTGTCAACATTCAGGGAAGTATCTGAATGTGTGAACTTTAGAAGGGTATTAAGAGAGAGTTTACGAGAAGAATCTTAGTATATGCAAGCATAAAACATTAGAATTCATAAGCAGTTTCTTTAATGTCTTTCAAAATCATGATCACTGCATACACAAATATATAGTTGTTTATATTTGTATGAACACAATGTTTAGTTAATGTCTGCAATTGTTTTAGACTAATTATTTTCTACAACTCCTACAAATCTACAATTAGTCAACATTTAGATACATTTATTTTAAACATAAGGTAATTTGGTAGCACATTTTGATTAATCAAAAAGAAGCAAAAATTATATTTTATTATTTTAATTGTAATATTTTCCTTGATAACATACTACCTAGCAAGAGTTAAGGTATCAGGTCAAATCGCTTCAATTATTGTGATTAAAAAGAATTACCACATTATAATTTCTATCTCTTTCTTAAGCACTTTCTAGGAAATTTAGAATCTATACTTATTCCTGAATTTAAAATGTGCACTGTAACATTTGCTCAAGAAATGTGACCCATGTTTGTTTACAAGAGATTCTTTTGGTTTAAGATAAACAATCACAGAAATGTCTACTTAAAGTAGAATTAACTTCTAAAGAACCAACATTCATATTAAATAGTAAAAATAATTTATTTAAAGTGGAAGGAATAAAACTGCAGGCACTTTTAATTCCAGCACTTAGGAATAGAGGTAGGAGAATCTCAAGTTTTGGTCTAACTCTGACTATATAGTGAGACCCTATCTCAATCAGTCAATAAATGGACCCATGATAATCACTATTAAAGTTTAGATTCTGTTGGATATGATTTAGTAGTCCAACTCTAAAATACATTTTTTTCTCAATGAAAGAACTTTGCGTTAGTGCATATAGATTTATTATGACATGGTTTGTGATTGCACAATTGCATATCTTTCATGTTTGGAAGGTTCAACTTTAGCAAAACATATTTTATGGACTCATTAACTTTCTGAGGAGATTCTCATTAACCTTATTTTAACTAATTATTCCTCATTCATTGTTTTCCTGGTTGTTGGTAGGAGGAGTGGGTTTTGTTTTGGTTTTAATTTTTGTTTTTTTTTATTCTTTTTTTAGTGTATGCTGATTCATATTATGTTCATATTTGAACATATTATGTTCAAACCTCATCTTACTAAAGTCTCCTGTCTGAGGGCTAGAGAGATGGATAAGTGGTTACAAACACTTGTTTTTTTTTTTATTCTTCAATTCCCAGCACCTTCATGGTAGCTGATACTGTTGGTAACTCCAGGGGTATCCCACCCTCTTCTGACCTTAGCAGGGCATAGTATAAATGTAGTACACTTACATACATGCAGGAAAACACTCAGAATGCATAAAATAAAACAACAATTATGAAGTCTTATGTTTGAGTAGGCTCCCTTGGTACTAAACCCATGGAAAAAACTGGACACTTCAACTAGACTGACAAATAGAAGTATAAGTCCTAGTTCCCTCTTGATTTCTAAGGCAGAGGCTGAGGATAGAGGGGCAAGGGCTGTTTCACCTATGCTGGGTAGTTATGTTCTTAGATTCCTCACTAGGCCTCTAGATATTAAACTAGTTAAAGAAGAAAGGAAGCCCTATCATTTCCAGGCTTCTGATAGTGGTAGAGAAAATAGATCAATATGCAGCCTATTCTAACACCAACAGGGCAAAGAATAGCTGAGGATAGACTTACAGGAACCTCTTGGGGAAGACTAGCTGCCTCTGCTTAATCACTTGGTCTTCTCTGGTTTCACGGCCATGGGTGGGTATGTGTAGGTATAGACACTCTTGTTACAATGGTAAATATTTTGGGCTTCTTTCTGTCTGCCCCTATAGATGTTTCCAGCCCACATATTTCCCAACCACTAGGTCTGAGGTACATTTACTGAAATGAAAACCAGAAGAGAACTCAACTACTATAAAGATCCATAAATCAAAGGACAGTAATAAATCTGCTTTCTTTCCCCCTTTTAGAATTATACACGTTAATCAGTTTGCGGGTGTAGTAAAATACCTGAAAAAAATAATTTAACAATGGAAGATTTACTTTAGCACATGATTTTAAAGTTCTCAGTCCGTGGTTGGTTCCCTACATTGTTTCTGGGCCTCTGGTGAGAGGCATCATGACAGAAGGGAGTGAACAAAGATGCTCACTTCATGGAGGCTGGACACAGAGTGGATCAGAGGTGGGAAATGGGGGCCTGGTGGGAAATGGGGGCCTGGAGGGAAAAGGTATAGTGATGAGATGTATTCTTCAAATTCATCCTGTTCAGTGACCCACTTCCTCCAAATACGTGGGACTTCCTAATATGCCACTTAGCATGAACTCATCATTGGGTTAGTCCACTGATAAACTAAGTACCCTTAGGATTCAATCATTTCTCAGTAGCACCAACAACTTGAAACCAGTCTTTTAACATAGGAGTAATTTTTATTTCATTTCCAAACCGTAGCATGTGCTTTATATGGAACACCTAGGAATTTCACCTATCCATAGTGGGAACAGCAGAGAGAAATGGTCTATTTCATCTGCACCAGAACCAGAAAGTGGTCTGATTATCTTTTGATAATTTTTGATATCTTTTGAAGTCCTCCTCATCACACCAATCATACCATTTCTGTTTATTTTTGTTAACTGAGCTTAGTTTTGATCCTGAGGCCTTGTTTCTGATCCAGTGTTTTCTTACTCCAATGTTTCCTTAGCATCCTCTTTATTGATCCCGGGTAAACCTGTACTTTTCAAAGCTTTATGATTGTTTCTCATTAGCATTGTATTCTGCCCTGATATCAGCATGTGGTTGACAATGTAGATATTGACATGATGATGGACATGTATAGAAACACACATGGTAAATGAACATGGGCGAATGGACATCAATCAGATAAGACACTAGGGACTATCCTGATTTTTACAACAGTTCCTATTTCCTTAGGTAAATTTCTTTCTAGGTCTTAGACAATAACATTTAAATAATAATAGGAGTTTATGTATTTTTCACCCTCCCCGTTACTATAGTTAAATTTCATGTTCTTGCCCTCATAGTAGAAATCTGTTCCGATGCTGACATTTTCAGTGCTATTTGTATATGCTGGTATTACCATGACATGATAATTCTGACTTAGCCACATATGTGCTTCTCCTAGTTAAAGGTTATTTTGTAGTGTGAGAAGTTGGCAAAAACTTAGAAAATAAAGCCATGATCATAATGCATAGACATATCTTTTCCTTCAACTTTTGTCCTTGAATATAATTAACAGGTCAAAAGACAACTCTAAATGCTTGTCGCTTAATTTCTTTTGGAACATGTTATGAAGAAGATCTGAGTTATACATTGAGGTTATGATCTAGGAAAAGACAACATAAAGCCAAAGAATCTTATTAATAAGCTTATTTTAAAGGTTTATGCTCCCTTACCTTGATCACCTAAGAGTTTTAGACAGATTTTTCTTCCTAGATTTTGAATTTTACTGAAATCATATGGCTTAAATATCACAAATCTTGTATGATTATTCATCTGTTAAAATAGTGACTCTAGCCTGTATCACATAGGACCACACTGGGCAATTTAGTGGTAACAGCCGTAAGATTATATATATATATATATATATATGTGTGTGTGTGTGTGTGTGTGTGTGTGTGTGTGTGTATGTATGTATGTGTGTGTGTGTAATTAGCTTGGCATGTCACCTACATCCCATTTAGACAGCGATGTCAGGGAAGCTGGAGGCAGACATGGAGTAAAGATGTTCCACAGATAGTGGAACATCTTTGAATAGTGTGCCTCTGCTTTCTTTCTACAAAACAGTGAAGAAGGAATAAAGATTGACTGTGTTCCACCTGAAATCTTAGCTTGGAGAATCACACAATGATTGGCCTCTCTCTTCCATTCAAAGCTGACATGGAGCTTAATACAGACATAATTAAGCAAGATGAATTAGAGCAAAATCAGTCTTCCATCAATGAGCAAAGTAAGTGCAAAACAACAAACCAATGTAGTTTCAAAAATCCCCCCCCACTGCCTTTTCTATTCTGAGCAGAAGTGCAGAACATGGGTATAAAGCTGAATGACAAACTAAAGCTTGATGGTCTAACATCAACTCATATGGAAAAATATGCAGAATCCTTGTGTATGGTCAGAGCAAAAACTGAAGGAGTCATGATCCTTTCTCAGTGGAGGTGTTCCCATCTCTCCAAGTATTCAGCCCACACTAGTTGACCATCTTCTAAGCAATCAGGGAACATGGCTAAGAGTTGGACCTTAGATGACCTTTCATGGATCTCTACCCTTCTTCTATATGGTATTTAGTACTGTGTAGATTGCATTTTTATGTGATTCTTTGATTAATGCCTCTTTCCTGATTAGATTGTAAATGTCATTGAACTGTATTTTTACAGTGCTCACTGTTATATCCCCAATGCCTGCCACAGCTCTAGGAACAATAAATATTTGTCTGTTGAATGATTTAATACATGATAGAACAGTTTTTCCCTTCTACTGTATTGTGTGGCTCACCCGATTCATGTGGTAAGCCAGGAACCCTGAGGGAAGCTTGGCCCAGAAACTGCCTTAAGTAATTGGAATAAAGTTCTTATTCTCTGTGCTAATGGTAAACAGAAAGATAACAACCTAGGAATTGTATGGAAACTGGCACTGGAGAGAGGATCTTCTTCAAAGACAAGTTTAAGGGTAATTCTTTGTGGAAACAATTTTGTTTTTAGAGGAAACTCTTTAGTTCCATAATCTAATGTGAATGTATTCATATACTATTCCTTTGAGTAGAATAAAACACAAGCAGGTGTCTGTGATAGTGTGAATTTATACCTAGCTCAGAACCCCTAAGCTTGAAGTTGAAACCCTGAAAATGTGCTTTTTCTTTGTTATCATTGATGGCTACTTTAGAATTTATGTAATTCTTGCGGCTGGAGAGATAGCCTAGCGATTAAGAGCACTGACTGCTCTTGCAGAGGACCCGGGTTCAATCCCCAGCACCCACATGGCAGCTAACAACCGTCTGGAACTCCAATTCCAGGAGAACTCGATGCCCTCTTCTGACCTCCAAGGCATTGCATGACACAGGTGCACAGACCTACATGCAGACAGTACATTCATACACATACAAAAATAAATAAAATTAAAAACAAAAGAATTTATGTAATTCTTATTTGATCCATGATGCTATCAAAAGCATAAAAAAAGAAAATTTGAATATGTTTTCAGAATATGATTTATAACCAAAGAAAAGGAACTCCCTAGTTTTCCATGTCCTAGGCCCTACAATTGCATAGTATGTCTAGAATTCAGTAACAACGCCACAAATTACTCTGAGAGAAGGCATCCTCTCTTTGAATAGGTGCTTCTTTCTTCTCAAAAGTTCATTGAATCACAGATGAAATAATGAAATGAAGGGAAATTAGATGGAAATCAGATGCCTTAACACAAACTTCATCTAAAATGATAAACATGGCTCAACATTTTCATATATGGAATTAAAAATAAACATGTTCATGTTTGGGTTGGTTTTGTTTACATTTATCAAAGGAACACGAGAGAACATGAGCAATGTATTTCATTAGCTCTAAAGATAAGAGGAGAATAATCATGCCAAACAACTATTTCTACTTTAATTCAGAAAGTGGAAAGCAAAAATGGAAAGAAAGGCTTGTAATATCAGATGTGCATGGATCCAGTACTTTCTCTTTCATAGATTATGAGACTCAGACATGCATGTTCAAACATGAAGATGCTAAATTACCTAATCACCAGGGATGTGAACTGGAATGGAGGACAACAGGCGGAGAGTTTCAGAGCAGCTGATAAACTCCTCAGAAAATGAATAGAAACCCTTAGCCTTGTGAATAGAGCAGTGAGGACTTCCCTCTCCCTGCACGGGTAGTGGATGATCACCTCATGTGACAGGAGCTTGGGTTTGGGCTAGCTCTGCAATGAATAAGCCACACTCTACAGAGATAATTATATATAGAATTGGGTTTCATTTCATTTACACAGTCAAATACACCTGTGTGAAGATCATTTGCAGTGAAGAAAGAAAAGCAAAAATTCACTATAAAAGTACATGTGTCTGTTACAAGTAGAGCCAAACAAAGTTAAGAAAAAATAGTCTGATGTTTTTAACATAAAAGCTAAAAAAATACCCTGAGTAACCCTTGAGGACCAAATCCTCAACTGACCTTGAGAAAACAAAAACCTTGGTTAATCTGGCCTAAATATGTGGCCTTAAGCATCCAAAAGGAAAGTATAACCAGAAATAAATAAATAGTCCTGAGAAATTGTACTTCAGGTACAAAACTTGAGGTCTTAGTAAAAGGACAAAAGAGCACAGGTGTTTCACCTGTCTTACTGGCAATTGCAGCTACCCTGTGGCTGCCACTGCTTTTGCCATCCTTCAAAGATGTGAGAAGACACAGCTTTTCAACCTTCCAATATGGACTGAAGACTCATGTCTCTCCAAGAATCCTCTAAACCTTCAGTGTTGGATGGGGACTGCTGAGACATCTAGCTTGTGGACTGAGCTACTACCGGGGTTTCTACTTCTTCAGAGTATAGACTGCCATTGTTGGACTAGGCTGTATCATGGAGACCCATACAGGAAGATCTGTCCTGAAGACAGGATGTGGTGCTTACTGAACCTCATTTGGTGACCATGGGAAGAGAGAACCCCAGTGTGGAACACAAGGGCAGAACTGATGGTGGCTTGGGCTTGCCAAGGAGGAGACTTCACACATGACATCTTTCAGCCTAATAAAAAAAAAAATCCTAACCTGAAGATGTTAAAACCTATGATATATGCAGCATGCATACATGCATATTTTGGAGCGATGCATATTGGAAGGAACAACATGACAATAACAACAACAACAACAACAACAACAACAGAAAAGACTGCTTCAAAGAACTGACTGAAACAGTGAACTTCTGCTCAAAACAGCAAACTTCTGCATGGAGAATTTTGAGAGAGACTGAGAAAAAGATGAAAAACATGTTTGGCAGAATGCATGAGCTCTGGTGGGGTGGGGAGGCAGGAAGAGGGACACTACTGTTTTAGATTTGATTTGTGATATAATTTTGTATAAAATACACAGAACTTCAATAAAACATGGGCCTAAAAAAAGAAAAAAATCACAAATACTATTGATTTGGAGTTGTTCTCTCTTTTTTGGTTAACCGGGGTAAAGGTTTGTCTATTTTGTTTATCTTTTCAAAGAACCAACTTTTGGATTCCTTAATTTAATGTATTGTTTACTTTGTTTCTATTTCATTGATTTCTGCTCTGATTTTTATTATTTCTTCCTGTCTGTTGGACTTAGGGTTCATTTGTTGTTGTCTCTCAGGTGATTTCAGCTGCAGTGTTAGATAGTTTATTTGTTCCCTTTCTGTTTTTTGTTTTTGTTTTTGTTTTTGTTTTTGATGCGGGCACTTAGGGCTATAAATTTCCTTCTCAAGACTGCTTTTAAGGTATCCCACAGGTTTTGTTATGTTATATTATCTTTTCTTTCAGTTCAATGCATACTTTTATTTCACTTTTTATTTCTCCCCTGACCCATTCATTATTCAGGATTGTGTTGTTTAGTCTCCATGTGTTCTTGTAGCTACTTGGACTTATTCTGGTGTGCATATTGAGCTTTATTGCACTGTGGTCTGATAGTATGCATGGAATACTACTATCCTTTTGTATTTGTTGAGGTTCCTTCTGTGCCCCAGTATGTGGTCAGTTTTGGAGACCGTGAGGTGCTGAGTAGAAAGTATATTCTCTGGTGTTTGGGTGGAATATTCTGTAGATGTCTGTGAGGTCCATTTTATGTATTGTATTCTTCAGTTCTGATGTCTCTGTTTATTTTTTGTCCTGTTGATCTATCCAATGGGCTCAGTGGGGTGTTGAAGTTCCTCACTATTAATGTGTTAGGATTAATCTATGTCTTGAGGTCTTGCAGAGTAACGTTTATAAAGTTAGGTACACCAGAGTTTGGTGCATAGACATTTAGGATTGTGAAGTCTTCATGGTTCATTGTTCCTTTGACAATGATATAATGGCCCTCTTTGCCTCTTCTGATTAATTTTACTTTGAGATCTATTTTGTCTGATACTAGAATAGCCACTCCAGATTGTTTCTTGGTACCATTCACTTGTAATATTTTTTCCATCCTTTCACTCTAAGGTGGTGATTGTCCTTGCAGGTGAGATGGGTTTCTTGTAGACAGCATATAGAAGGATTCAGTTTCCTAATCCACTCTCCCACTCTATGCCTTTTGATTGGGGAGTTTTGACCATTAGTATTTAAGGTTATTGAGAGATGTGTGTTGTTTCCTTTTATCTTATTGTTTGTTTGCATTCTTGATCTAGGTTTGTATTTACTCTGTTATGTTTTTGTTGCTTTCTCTCTTTGATTGCTTAGGGATAGTTGCTCCTTTCCTCAGTTCTTTGGATTGCTTCTAGGATTTTCTGAAGTTTCTTAGATATGTATTCTTTCATCTTGTTCATGTCATGGAAGATTCCTCTTTCTCCTTCAACAATAATGGACATTTTTGCTGGGTATAGTAGTCTGGGTTGGCATCTAAAGTCATTTAGAACTGGGAATAATTTGGTCCACATTATTCTAGCTTTCATAGTTTGCACTGAGAAGTCAGCTGTGATTCTGATGAGTTTCCCCTTATATGTAACTTGTTGTTTTTCTCTTGTGGCTTTCAGTATTTTATTTTTGTTTTGAGCTTGAAACACTTGCTAGGGCAATGAGACAAGAGAAGGAAATTAAAGGAGTACTAATAGGAAAAGAAGTTAAGCTATCCCTTTTTGCAGATGATTTAATACTTTACCTAAGGGATGCTAAAAACTCCACCAGAAAACTTCTAGAAACAATTAAGAGTTTTAGTAAGTTGGTGGGATACAAATTAACCTATAAAAAATTTATACCAACAATAAACAAGTGGAGAAGGAATATTAGAAGAACTTCCTGCTCACAATAGCCTCAAAATCAATAAGATACCTGTGAACAAACCTAACCAAAGATACCAAAGACCTCTACAACAAAAATATTAAACCCCTGAAGAAGGAGATTGAAAATGACACCAAAAGATGGAAAGACCTCCCATGCTCATGGATTGGGAAAATTAATATAGTAAAAATGTCCATTTTACCCAAACTGATATACAGATTCAAAGCAATCCCAATCAAAATCCCTATGAGCTTCTTCACAGACTTGGGAAAAAAATCCTTAAATTCATTTGGAAAAACAAAAGACCCCGAATAGCTAAAGCAACCCTGAGTGAAAAATGCAATATGGGGGGGGGGGTGCGGGTGTTGCTCTACCAGACTTCAAGCTATATTACAGGGCCATAGTAATAAATATAGCCTGGTACTGGCACAAAAACAGACCAGTTGAGCAATGGAACAAAATTGAAGATCCAAACTTGAGCTCATACAATTTCAGCCACCTCATATGTGACAAAGGGGTAAAAAAAAAAAACCTTCAATGGAGGAAGGATAGCATCTTCAGCAAATGGTGCTGGCAAAATTGGATCACCATTTGTAGAAGAACAAAATTAAGCTCCTACCTCTCACCCTGTAGAAAAATAAACTCCAATGGATCAAAGATCTCAATGTGAAGCCTGAAACCCTGAAGGTGATAGAAGAAAAAGTTGGCAACAACCTACAAGACATAGATGTAAGAAAAGACTTTCTAAATCAGACAGCAGCTGCACAGGAAATAAGGGCAACAGCTGACAAATGGGACCCCATAAAACTCAAAAGCTTCTGTTCAGTGAAAGAAACAATCAAGGAGGTGAAGAGAAAACCCACAGAGTGGGAAGAAATCTTCACAGTGATACATCTGACAAGAGCATTAATGTCAAGAATATATAAGTTACTCAAAAAACAAAGAAGTAAGAACACAAATGACCTGCTCAAAAGATGGGGTAAAGAGCTGAACAGAGACTTCACCAGTGAAGAATTAAAGGTGGCTGAGAAACCTCTTAAAAAGTGTTCAACATCATTAATAATTAAGAAAATGCAAATTAAAACCACTCTCAGATATCATCTCACTCCAATACAGCTAGCTAAGATCAAGAAAACAAAAGACAACAGATGCTGGAGAGGTTATGGGGAAAGGGGAACACTCATCCACTGCTGGTGGGAGTGTAAACTTGTTCAACCACTATGGAAAGCAGTGTGGAGTCATACCACTCCTGGGTATATATCCCAAAGACTCATCCTATTGCAAAGATACATGCACATCCATGTTTATTGCAGCTCTCTTCACAAAGCAAAGAGCTGGAACCAACCCAAATGCCCCTCAACAGATGAGTGGATGACAAAAATGTGGTACATCTACACAATGGAGTACTATTCAGCGGCAAAGAAAGATGGCATTATGAACTTTGCAGGTAAATGGATGGAGCTCGAAGCCATTCTGCTGAGTGAAGTAACACAATCCCAGAAAAACAAACGTCAAATGGTTTCCCTCATTTGTGGATGCTATCACCAAACCTCCTAGATGAAAGGCAAGCTGAACAACATTATTGTTATATATTTCTGTTTATCTGAAAGCAACCATGTTGTTATAATGTGAATCTCTCAACAGGCTGTAGAATCCACCCACCACTTATTTTCAAACTCTGTAATTATTGTATATGGGTGGAGAGTATACATGCATATTTTGGAGTAATATAAAACTAATGCTGGAAAATGTGAATTCCTAAGCAAAAAAAAAAAATGACTGAGAGAAAGATTCAGGACAGTTATGGAAGAATGCATGATCTGGGCTGGGGTACGGGTAAGGGAAAGGGGAATATGCATGAACCGAATTGAATAATGATGTCTGAAATACACAAAACATCAATAAAAGTACAAAAAAAATCTCTGGAAAGACTCAGAAAATGATGAAAGATGCAATTCATGTATGGCAGCATACATGAACTCAGGTGGGGTGGGGGGCATAGAGAGGGAAATGGCTTTAAATTGGATTGAGAAATGATGTATGATGTGTGAGAAAAGTTTAATAACAATAAAAAATATTTTAACAATTATGATAACTGCTGAGGCTAAAATGTAAAAAAAGTAAAAAAAAAAAAAAGAAGAAGAAAATGGTCTCATATATGTTCATATTTTAGAGTGTCAAGTTACATCCCCAATTTGAAGTCATAAATGACAGGGAATGGTCTAGTAAACATACTTAGAAATGATTAGTCCTGTAAATTTTGTAACTTATAAGATTTTTCTCTACTCATAGCATAAAAGTGCATTTATTCACCACCTTCGACCTCATTGTCATCAATTGTCTAAAGACAGAAATCCATCCAGACTACGTGGCCCAGGCCTCTCATCCCAGTACTGTGAAGGCTGAACCAGAAGGATCACAAGTCCACTGCTAGCCTGAGCTACACAAGGAAACCTTATCTCAAAGCACAAAACAGATCAACAACAGACAAAATAATTCACCTTTTCTGTCACTACGTAGAGGGGACCATGTGTTTCCATTTAATTTGCACTGAAACCTTAAAATACTTTTCTCATGAAGCTAATTATTAACCAAGCATAAAATGAGCACAGCATTTAGTGTGAATAAAAAAAATTAACAGTTGTTGCTTTTGATTGTAACTTCTTGATTCCATAGAAAGAATAAAGGCTTAGGCCTGCAGACAGAGGTGAATGATCCCCAAGTTGACTTTGTTCATGGTGTTTAACCTCTACTATGTGCAGTCGTGATAATAAACTTCTGGCCTGTTGTAAGACTTAAAGATAGGATCTGCACAGTACCTGGCCTAGTGTCAAATATATGGCAATGTAAGTGTTCCAACAACATCTCTTCACGTCTCATCAACCCATATTCTCACCCAGGCACTCTTAGCCTGACACATACTCCATACACAAAGCCTGCTGGTATCTTTTTGTTTTGTTTTGTTTTTTGTTTTCGAAACAGGATCTCCCTGTAACCCCAGCTGTCCTGGAACTCACTTTGTAGACCAGGCTGGCCTTGAACTCACAAAGATCCACCTTCCTCTGCCTCCCAAGTGCTAGGATCAAAGGTGTGTGCCACCACACCTGGCTCTTTTCTTTCTTTTTTTTTTGGTGTTATGGTGTCTTTGATTGTATTGGCAAACAGAAATGACATGATGTGACTTTAAAAGCCACTTCCTCATCCTTCAGATTTTAGTATCAGTAGTAAATGACACATTTCTTAAAAATTAAAATAAACAAGCAAGGAAATAGGATTGCATGCCACCCTTTCAGGTGTAAAGAATTTCAAGGATTAACCCCCAAATACAGATCAACTAGGCCCCAAAGAAGCTATGAATAGAGGATGACTAAAACTAGGTCCCAGACCTTCCACCCAGCACTCATCTTTATTAGGAAATGGCATGTGATGACATCAACACACCTTATGTGGGGATGCGATGGAGATTTTGCTACCCTAAAATAGGGAACCTTGAACAAGTCATTCATATCCTATGGCTTTAACCTATAAAACAAACTTCAATAATATCATCAACAACTGTGATTTTAAAACATGCAAAAAAAATTTCAAAATAAAATATGCACAAATCAATTAGCTGTGGTAAATGTAGTCTTTTGCTGAAGTACAATGTCAGATGCCCAAAAATCTCTGAGCCTGCTCGGCCAAAACTGATTTCTGCTTTTGATATACCCAATATCCACTCAGTATTGTCTAAGACCTCTGTCTGTATATTTGAGCAAATTCAATACATCTGTCTTCAGCTCTGTGCAGCATTCCCACGGTGTAACACCCTCTCTGTTTTGTTTTGTTTGTTTGTTCGTTTGTTTGTTTGTTTGTTTGTTTGTTTGTTTCACTCTAGGGACTAACTTCACCCTGGCGGAGCTGGGGATCTGCGAGCCCTCCCCACACCGAAGTGGCTACTGTTCAGACATGGGGATCCTGCACCAGGGCTACTCCTTGAGCACAGGGTCTGACGCTGACTCGGACACCGAGGGAGGGATGTCTCCAGAGCACGCTATCAGATTGTGGGGGCGAGGGATAAAATCCAGGCGTAGCTCCGGCCTGTCCAGTCGCGAGAACTCAGCTCTTACTCTGACAGATTCAGACAATGAAAATAAGTCGGATGAAGACAACGGTAGGCCACTTTTTAAGTACCTTTGAGTGCTCAGTGTGCTACCCAGTGTGGGAATTGGGGACCTTCATGTTTTTTGTTGTTTTTTTGTTTTTTACCGTTGTTTTGTTTTTTAAGTAACAGGCATAATAAAACCATTCATTTTCTTTTAAATCGACCTTGTATCCCTAATCTGAGATGGTGGAAACATACCACACCAGTGTAAGCACATAACCCAGGAGAAGGTAATTTATGAATCGCATTTCGAAGATAACGCAGTAGTTGGGTATAGTCATCTGGATGTATTAGCAAGTAAATTACATGGCTAAAAGAGACCGCTTGATAAACTATGACCTGCGCCTAGAGAATGTGGTCTCCCCACAAATTTCTAGGTCTCTATTGATTTTTCCCTTCCCAGTAAAAGCAACCTGATTTTTCTCCCCCATGAAGATCTCCGAAGAATCCTTCCTTAGCTTCGACTTTCATTTCCAGGCGGCAATGCCCCATATCCATACTGGAGATCAAACTTGGCGCATATGCTCTGGAGTTTAATGATGACAAATAGGAAGAGACTTTCCTTCAAACCAGGGTTCTCTTCTTGTTTTCTTCCTTCTCAGTACCTATGTAGGTTAATGGCTTCCCGCATCTTCCACCACAAATCACTGTGGCTCATCCATCAGCTTTGTAGGTGAGTTTTAATGAAACTTTGGAAAATTAAATGCTTCTGATCATTAAGCATTGGATACAGGAAAGCCTGCACAAGTCATTAAAGAGATAAGGTACTTATTTGTGGATTTCCAAGCGACTCAGAACTGTGTTTAGTCAAATACATTTTTTTAAAAAAGATAAATTGCTTTAGGTACAGCTGAAACATCAAATGCTCTATGTGTTGTGAATAGACTGCCTGTTTGCTAAAAGAATTACCATTAAAATGTTTACAAATATATCAGTTAAGAATGTTTGTATAAAATCTCAGAAACTTCTGCCAGAGCAGCTTTAAGTATCTTCTTTCATTAAAAAGAGAAAAAAATAAATCCAGGCAGACAGTTTATTGTGAATGTAAAAGGATAGCTAAATACTATTTAATACCACAACTGTGTTAGAAATACTTCAGTTCCTGGCTGATTTGTGTGATTTCTAATAGATGTCACTATGTTACATTTAAATTTATTTTTAATTTGGAATAATTAATTTGTCAGTGGGGACAAGGTGATATATCTTACTTACAGTTCCATTCCTATAGCTAATCAAGTTTTACTCTCAATGAAAATTCTGTACTTGACACTTACTGAATTTTTTTTTTTTTTTTGGCCTTTTCAAGACAGAGTCTCCTGTAGCTCCAGCTGTCCTGGAACTCACTCTGTAGACCAGGCTGGCCTTGAACTCACAAGTGCTAGGATTATAAAGGCGTGCGCCACTACACCCTGCTATTATCCTCCTTTCTTGAATGACAGAACATAGGGTGTGCTTATCAGAAAAGGAAGTCCTTGTAGCATCAATTACACTATAGGATGCTGAAAAATAGTGGAGATAGTAATGATTTGGTGGGAGGAATTCAACATATGTCTTCAAGACCACTTGAGACCCACTTAAGAATGATCAGTTGCAATCAAATACATGTAAGTGAAGGTAGTTGTATAAACTGTACTACCAAGAAACAAATGAGGATCTCAGTATCTGAGAGGCTTCAAAGTCAGTTATTACATTCTTTGAGAAATCTTATATTCTAAAGAGCAGAACTAATGGTTTCCTGAAAGCATTTTTGACAAAAATGTGTTTTGGAAAGTATCATCACCCAATTTAGACTATCTGGCAACTAGATAAAAATGAAATCTCCAACTGGACTATGGGAACCTTGGGTTGTTCAAAATTTGGACATAGATACTTACAAAATGCACCAATTACCTAATTGTATGACATACTGAGTAACATCAATGTTATCTATAAACAACTGTGTCATTATATTGTAGAATCCCTTAAAAATAAAAAAAAAAATGAAATCTCAAATCTTCTCAAAATTATTTGCCTTCCGATTCTACTTTTTCAGGTAGGCCAGCCTAAACTGAAATTCAATTAGCAGGGGTTGTTTGTTTTCTTTTTCCAGTCTTTTTGAGACAGGGTCTCCCTGTAGCCCCAGCTGGCCTGGAACTTTC
The DNA here is from genome assembly GCA_009823505.1 of Rhizomys pruinosus. Taxonomy (NCBI): domain Eukaryota; kingdom Metazoa; phylum Chordata; class Mammalia; order Rodentia; family Spalacidae; genus Rhizomys; species Rhizomys pruinosus. Next base: position 1,637,831 of record VZQC01005070.1, on the reverse strand, counting down.
TCTGTAGACCAGGCTGGCCTTGAACTCACAGAGATCCATCCGCCTCTGTCTCCCAAGTGCTAGGATTAAAGGCATGAGCCACCACACCCAGCTGGCTTTTCAAATAGTTTTAATTATGTGCCTTGATAAACAAATAGCTAAGAAGTTCACTTCCACAGAAAATAGCAGGTAGAATTGAGACTGTAATGCTTGGAATTTTCACCAGTGAGGAAACCACATTCTCAGTTAAATAAGTAGTAGTTACTGCTTGATTTCAACCCATAATAATCTTGAAATAGTTTACTAAGGACATGGAATATTTCTGCTAAGAAAGGCTTTATCTCTAAGTGTCTCATCATCCTCTAGATGCTAAGCAATTTCTGAAAACTCAACTTTGAAATTTGGGGCTTCTTTCTGTAAACACTAGCAACTGCCACTCTATTCATTTCTCTTAGCCTGATGTATTTTGTCCATCATCAGCTTTAAAATAGCCTTTTACAGAAAACAAAGATTCATCACTTATTATTGAATCTGATGTCAAGGGAAATAAGTATTACTTTAAGCATTTGTAGGTTTACTTAGAGCAATCATTTTCCACCATTTTCTTAGTCTAGATCCCTTTGGTTTTTGTATTTAATCTTTATATGCACAGAATTTACACGATAATGGATTTTTTTTCTTCACATTTACCACAACATCAGATAAGCAACAAATTCTTCTTCCCACATACTCCTAACTGGTGCATCTGTTTTTTAGAAAAATGTGATTTAAAGAGTTTCCACATTGGCTTTTTTTTCTTTCCATTAATTTTTATTTAATTTTTTGAATGCAGTAAAATAGTGTCATTGAATTTTCAAATACATACTTCATAATTGTCACCAGCATGCTCATTATATTTCTGTTGTCTTATTAACAGTATTAATACATATTAAAAGTTTTCAAAGGATTCAACAAATTGACAAATAGCTTGTTTTGTGAGGTTCCTATCACACAGTCAGAGTGAAGTTTGAATTGGTATCCTCAGAATAAGTAACTCAGGAAAACCAGCTGGGAAGGAGTTTACTCGTGTTTAGTCCCTATACTGGCCACCCTCGCTGTTGTAAGGAGGGTATAAACGTGTGGGATAGGTTAAGGGTACCTGTCTGCTTCTCAACTTTTCACTCATTTTTTTCCCAACTTCTGACTTAATCATGAAATGATGTGATATCAAGTGAAGTGAAGTAAGTCTTTCCAGAATTTTTTGTTTTCTGTTTCATAAGTGAGACACTGAAAAGGATCAACTGAGGTTTAGAAATCTGGGTGGATAGAGAGAAGGAGTTGTTCAGTTATGATTTACAGCCTGTTTCCAGCTTTAAATCACATAGATTTATNTGCTATCAAAAGCATAAAAAAAGAAAATTTGAATATGTTTTCAGAATATGATTTATAACCAAAGAAAAGGAACTCCCTAGTTTTCCATGTCCTAGGCCCTACAATTGCATGGTATGTCTAGAATTCAGTAACAACGCCCACAAATTAAAAAAAAAACTCTTGAGAGAAAGGCATCCTCTACTTTAATAGGGCTTTCTTTCTTCTCAAAAGTTCATTGAATCACAGATGAAATAATGAAATGAAGGGAAATTAGATGGAAATCAGATGCCTTAACACAAACTTCATCTAAAATAATAAACATGGCTCACATTTTCATCTATGGAATTAAAAATAAACATGTTCATGTTTGGGTTGGTTTTGTTTACATTTATCAAAGGAACACGAGAGAACATGAGCAATGTATTTCATTAGCTCTAAAGATAAGAGGAGAATAATCATGCCAAACAACTATTTCTACTTTAATTCAGAAAGTGGAAAGCAAAAATGGAAAGAAAGGCTTGTAATATCAGATGTGCATGGATCCAGTACTTTCTCTTTCATAGATTATGAGACTCAGACATGCATGTTCAAACATGAAGATGCTAAATTACCTAATCACCAGGGATGTGAACTGGAATGGAGGACAACAGGTGGAGAGTTTCAGAGCAGCTGATAAACTCCTCAGAAAATGAATAGAAACCCTTAGCCTTGTGAATAGAGCAGTGAGGACTTCCCTCTCCCTGCACGGGTAGTGATGATCACCTCATGTGACAGGAGCTTGGGCTTGGGCTAGCTCTGCAATGAATAAGCCACACTCTACAGAGATAATTATATATAGAATTGGGTTTCATTTCATTTACACAGTCAAATACACCTGTGTGAAAGAATTCATTTCCAGTGAAAGAAGAAAAGCAAAATTCATATAAAAGTACATGTGTCTGTTACAAGTAGAGCCAAACAAAGTTAAGAAAAAATAGTCTGATGTTTTTAACATAAAAGCTAAAAAAATACCCTGAGTAACCCTTGAGGACCACTCCTCAAACTGACCTTGAGAAACAAAAAACTTGGTTAATCTGACCTAAATATGTGGACTTAAGCATCCCAAACGAAGTATAACCAGAATAAATAAATAGTCCTGAGCAATTGTACTTCCATGTACCAAAAAACTTTGAGGTCTTTAGTAAAAGGAACAAAAGAGCACAGGGTTTCACCTGTCTTTACCTGGCAAGTGTAGCTACCCTGGTGGCTGCCACTGCCTTTTGCCATCCTTCCAAGAAATGAGACACAGCTTTTTCAGCCTTCCAATAGGGACTGAAGCTCATGCCTCTCCAAGAATCCTCTAAAACCTTCAGTGTTGGATGGGGACTGCTGAGACATCTAGCTTGTGACTGAGCTACTACCGGGGCTCTACTTCTTCAGAGGCTAGACTGCCATTGTTGGATAGGCTGTTATCATGGAGACCCATACAGGAAGATCTGTCCTGAAGACAGGATGTGGTGCTTACTGAACCTCATTTGTGAACCCATGGGAAGGGAAGAACCCAGTGTGGAACACAAGGCCAGAACTGATGGTGGCTTGGGCTTGCCCAGGATGAAGACTCACACATGACATCTTTAATCCTAATAAAAAAAAAATCCTAACGAAGATGTTAAAACCTGTGATATATGCAGCATGCATACATGCATATTTTGGAGAAATAAAAAAATTAAAAAAAAAAAAAAAACAATAACAACAACAACACAACAACAACAACAACAGAAAGGACTGGCTTCAAACGACTGACTGAAACAGTGAACTTTCTGCTCAAAACAGCAAACTTCTGCATGAGATTTTGAGAGAGACTGAAGAAAAGATGAAAAACATGTGGCAGAATGCATGTGCGCTCTGGTGGGGTGGGGAGGAAGGAGGAGGGACACTACTGTTTTAGATTTGATTTGTGATATAACATTTGTCCTAAAATACACAGAAACTTCAATAAAAATGGCCTAAAAAAAAGAAAAAATCCACAAATACTATTGATTTGGAGTTGTTCTCTCTTTTTTTTGGTTAACCGGGGTGGTTCACAGGTTTGTCTATTTTGTTTATCTTTCCAAAGAACCAAAAATTTTAGATTCCTTAATTTAATGTATTGTTTACTTTGTTTCTATTTCATTGATTTCTGCTTGATTTTTATTATTTCTTCCGGTCTGTTGGACTTAGGGTTCATTTGTTGTTGTCTCTTCAGGGTTCAGGATGCTAGCGTGTTAGACTCTTTATTTGTTCCCTTCTGTTTTTTGTTTTTTGTTTTGTTTTGTTTTTGATGCGGGCAATTAGGGCTATACTTTCTTCTCAAGACTGCTTTTAAGGTATTCCCACAGGTTTTGTTATGTTATACTTTCATCCATTTCTTTCGTTCACTGCCTACTTTTATTTCCCTTTTTATCTTCTCCCCTGACCCATTCATTATTCAGGATTGTGTTGTTTAGTCTCCATGTGTTTTGTAGCTACTTGGACTTATTCTGGTGTGCATATTGAGCTTTATTTGCATGTGGTCTAATCGTATGCATGAATACTACGTCATTCCTTTTATTTGTTGAGGTTCATTCTGTGCCCCAGTATGTGGTCAGTTTTTGGAGACCTTGAGGTGCTGAGTAGAAAGTTATTCTCTAGTGTTTGGGTGGGATGGCATATTTGTAGATGCTGTGATGTCATTTTATGTTGATCTCCGTTCTGATGTCTCCGTTTATTTTTTGTCCTGTTGACCTGTCTATTAAAGATAGTGTGGTATTAATGTCACCTACTATTGCTGAGTTATGTTTAGTCTGTGTTTTATAGTCATGGGACAATGTTTTTATGAATTTAGGTACACCAGAGTTTGGTGCATAGACATTTAGGTTGTGAAGTCTTCCTGGTTAACTGTTCCTCGACAATGATATTTCGGCCTATTTGACTTTTTTGATTAATTTTACTTTTGAGATCTATTTTGTCTAACATTAGAATAGCCACTCCAGATTGTTTCTGGTCACCCATTCAATTGAACTATTTTTTCCATCCTTTCATCTAAGGTGGTGATTGTCCTTGCAGGTGAGATGGGTTCTTGCAGACAGCATATAGAGGGATTCAGTTTCCTAATTCACCTCCCCCTCTATGCCTTTTGATTGGGGAGTTTTGCCATTAGTATTTACGGTTATTGAGAGATGTGTGTTGTTTCAACTTTTTTTCATTGTTGTTTGCATTTCTTGATTCTAGGTTTGTATTTACTCTGTTAGGATTTTGTTTGTGGATTTCTCTCTTGGGTTGCTTGGGATAGTTGCTCCTTTCCTCATTTCTTTGAATTGCTTTCTAGGATTTTATGAAGTTCTTAGATATGTATTCTTTCATCTTGTTCATGTCCTGGGAAGATTCCTCTTTCTCCTTCAACAATTAATGGACATTTTTGCTGGGTTAGTAGTCTGGGTTGCATCTAAATTCGTTAAGTACTGGGAATACTTTTGTCCAATTTCTTTTGGCTTTCATAGTTTTGCAGCGAGATGTCATTTGTGATTCTGATGAGTTTCCCCTTATATGTAACTTGTTGTTTTTCTCTTGTGGCTTTCAGTATTTTATTTTTGTTTGAGCTTGAAACAACTTGCTAGGGCAATGCGAGCAATAAGAGAAGGAAATTTAAGGAGTACTAAATATGACAAGACGTTAAGCTACCCTTTTGCAGATGATTTTTTCATACTTACTAAGGGATGCTAAAAACTCCTACCAGAAAAACTTCTAGAAAACAATAAGAGTGTTAGTAAAGTGGTGGGTACAAATTAAACCTATAAAATTTTTATACAAACATAACAAGTGGGAAGGAATTCAAGGAGATCTTCCTGCTCACAGTAGCCTCCAAAAAACACTAGATACCTGTGAACAAAACCCTAACCAACCGCGACCAAAAGACCTCTACAACAAAACTTTAAAACCCTCTGCAGGCAGAGATTGAAAATGACCACCATAAAGATGGAACGACCTCCCATGCTCATGGATTGGGGAAAATTCATATAGTAAAAATGCCATTTTACCCAAATTGATATACAGCTCAAAGCAATCCCCAATCAAAATCCCTATGGCGCTCTTCACAGGGTTGGAAAAAACTCCTTAAATTCATTGGAAAACAAAAGACCCCGATAGCTAATAGCTAAACCTGAGTGAAAAATGCACTATGGGGGGGGGGGGGTGGGGCTGTTGCTCTACCCGACTCACAGCTATATTACAGGGCATAGTCATAATATAGCCTGGTACGGCACAAAAACAGATTTGTTGAGCAATGGAACAAAAATTGAAGACCAAAATTGAGTTCATACAATTTCAGCACCTCATATGTGACAAAAGGGGCAAAAAAACAAATCCTTCAATGGGGGAAGGATAGAATCTTTCAGCAAATGGTGCTGGCAAAAATGGATCACCCATTTGAGAAGAACAAAACAATTTTTTAAGCTCCTACCTCTCACCCTGTAGAAAAATAAACTCCAATGGATCAAAAGATCTCAATGTGAAGCCTGATACCCTGACGGTGATAGAAGAAAAGTTGGCAACAACCTACACGGCATAGCTTTAAGTAAAAGACTTTATAAATCAGACAGCAGCTGACCGGAAATAAGGGCAACAGCTGACAAATGGGACCCATTAAAACTCAAAAGGCTTCTGTTCAGTGAAGAATCAATCAAGGAGGTGATCAATAGAGAACCCACAGAGTGGGAAGAAATCTCCACCAGTGATTCATCTGACAAGCGCATTAATGTCAAGAATTATAAACTACTCAAAAAAAAGCCCAGTCAGAAACAAATGACCTGTTCAAGAGATGGAGTAAAGAGTGAACAGAGACTTCACCATGAAGAAGTAAAGATGGCTGAGGGGAAGAACATCTTACAAAAGTGTTCAACATCATTAATATAAGAAATGGCAAATTAAAACCACTCTTCAGATATCATCTCACTCCAATACAGCTAGTTAAGATCAAGAAAACAAAAAAAAAAAAAAAAAAAAAAAAAAAAAAAAAAAAAAAAAGGGGGAACACTCATCCACTGCTCGGGGATGCAAACTTGTTCAACCACTATGGAAAGCAGTGTGGGTCATACCACTCCTGGGTCTATATCCCAAAGACTCATCCCTTAGTGCAAAGATATCTGCACATCCATGTTTATGCAGCTCTCTTCACAAAGCAAAGAGATGGAACCAACAAAATTGCCCTCAACAGATGTTTGGATGACAAAAATGTGGTAACATCTACACAATGGGAGTACTACTCAGCGGTACAGAAAGATGGCATTATGAACTTTGCAGGTAATGGATGAGCTCGAAGCCATTATGCGACGCTGAAGTAACACAATCCCGGAAAAAAAAAGTCAAATGGTTTCCCTCATATATGGATACTAGCACCAAATACCTATAGATGAAAGGCAAGCTTGACCAACCTTATTGTATTTATTTCTTTTTATGTGAAATCAACCATGTTGTTATAATGTTAATCTCTCAACAGGCTGTCGCTGTAGAATCCACCCACCACTTTCTTTCAGACTCTCTGTCAATTAATTGTATATGGGTGGAGAGTAACATGCATATTTTGGAGTAATATAAAAACTAATGATGGGAAAATGTGAATTTCCTAAGCAAAAAAAAAAAATTGATCTGGGCGAGAAAAGCAGTTCAGGACAGTTAGGGAAGACGGCAGAGCGGGCGGGTGGTACGGGTAAGGGAACGGGGAAAATGCAGTGAACTCGAATGGAAGAATTGAGGTCTGAAATATTTTTTTTTTTTTTGCAAAAAAAAAAAAAAAAAAAAAAAAAAAAAAAAACTCTGGAAAGACTCAAGAATGATAAAGATGCAATTCATGTATGGCAGCATACATGAACCTCAGGTGGGGTGGGGGGCATTAGAGAGGAAATGGCTTTCTTTAAATTGGATTGAGAACTGATGTATGATGTGTGAGAAAAGTTTAAGAAACATAAAAAATATTTTAACAATTATGATAAAACTGCTGAGGCTCAAAATGTAAAAAAAGTAGTAAAAAAAAATCAAAAAAGAAAGAAGAAGAAAATGGTTCATCTCTGTTCATATTTTACGAGTGTCCAAGTTACTCCCCAATTTGAGTTATAAAAGACACGGGAATGCGTCTAGTAAAGTTAAAAACATACTTAGAAATGATTAGTCCTGTAAATTTTGTAACTTATAAGATTTTTCTCTACTCATAGCATAAAAGTGCATTTATTCACCACCTTCGACCTCATTGTCATCAATTGTCTAAAGACAGAAATCCATCCAGACTACGTGGCCCAGGCCTCTCATCCCAGTACTGTGAAGGCTGAACCAGAAGGATCACAAGTCCACTGCTAGCCTGAGCTACACAAGGAAACCTTATCTCAAAGCACAAAACAACATGACAACAACAGACCAAATTAATCACCTTTTCTTGTCAACTACGTCGAGGGGGGACAATGTTGTTTCATTTAATTTGGCACTGAAAACCTTAAAAATACTCTCTCATGAAGCTAAATATTATAAAGGCATAAAATGAGCACAGCATTTAGTGTGAATAAAAAAAATTAACAGTTGTTGCTTTTGATTGTAACTTCTTGATTCCATAGAAAGAATAAAGGCTTAGGCCTGCAGACAGAGGTGAATGATCCCCAAGTTGACTTTGTTCATGGTGTTTAACCTCTACTATGTGCAGTCGTGATAATAAACTTCTGGCCTGTTGTAAGACTTAAAGATAGGATCTGCACAGTACCTGGCCTAGTGTCAAATATATGGCAATGTAAGTGTTCCAACAACATCTCTTCACGTCTCATCAACCCATATTCTCACCCAGGCACTCTTAGCCTGACACATACTCCATACACAAAGCCTGCTTGTATCTTTTTGCTTTGTTTTTTTTTTTGTTTTCGAAACAGGATCTCCCTGTAACCCAGCTGTCACTGGGAAACCACTTTGTAGACCAGGCTGGCCTGCAACTCACAAAGATCACCTTCCTTCTGCCTTCCCAAGTGCTAGGATCAAAGTGGTGTTGCCCCACACCTGGCTCTTTTCTTTCTTTTTTTTTGGTGTTAGGTGTCTTTGATTGTATTGGCAAACAGAAATGACATGATGTGACTTTAAAAGCCACTTCCTCATCCTTCAGATTTTAGTATCAGTAGTAAATGACACATTTCTTAAAAATTAAAAACAAGACAAGGGAAATAGGATTGCATGCCACCCTTTCAGGTGTAAAGAATTTCAAGGATTAACCCCCAAATACAGATCAACTAGGCCCCAAAGAAGCTATGAATAGAGGATGACTAAAACTAGGTCCCAGACCTTCCACCCAGCACTCATCTTTATTAGGAAATGGCATGTGATGACATCAACACACCTTATGTGGGGATGCGATGGAGATTTTGCTACCCTAAAATAGGGAACCTTGAACAAGTCATTCATATCCTATGGCTTTAACCTATAAAACAAACTTCAATAATGTCATCAACACCTGTTGATTTTACAACATGCAAAAAAAAATTTCAAAAAATATGCACAAATCAATTTAGCTGTGGTATAATGTTGTAGTCTTTTGCCTGAAGACAATGTCAGATGCCCAAAAATCTCTGAGCCTGCTCGGCCAAAACTGATTTCTGCTTTTGATATACCCAATATCCACTCAGTATTGTCTAAGACCTCTGTCTGTATATTTGAGCAAATTCAATACATCTGTCTTCAGCTCTGTGCAGCATTCCCACGGTGTAACACCCTCTCTGTTTTGTTTGTTGTTTGTTCGTTTGTTTGTTTGTTTGTTTGTTCGTTTGTTTCCAACATATGGCTAAAATTCACCCTGGCGGAGCTGGGGATCTGCGAGCCCTCCCCACACCGAAGTGGCTACTGTTCAGACATGGGGATCCTGCACCAGGGCTACTCCTTGAGCACAGGGTCTGACGCTGACTCGGACACCGAGGGAGGGATGTCTCCAGAGCACGCTATCAGATTGTGGGGGCGAGGGATAAAATCCAGGCGTAGCTCCGGCCTGTCCAGTCGCGAGAACTCAGCTCTTACTCTGACAGATTCAGACAATGAAAATAAGTCGGATGAAGACAACGGTAGGCCACTTTTTAAGTACCTTTGAGTGCTCAGTGTGCTACCCAGTGTGGGAATTGGGGACCTTCATGTTGTTTTGTTCGGTTGTTTTGTTTTTACCGTTGTTTTGTTTTTTAAGTAACAGGCATAATAAAACCATTCATTTTCTTTTAAATCGACCTTGTATCCCTAATCTGAGATGGTGGAAACATACCACACCAGTGTAAGCACATAACCCAGGAGAAGGTAATTTATGAATCGCATTTCGAAGATAACGCAGTAGTTGGGTATAGTCATCTGGATGTATTAGCAAGTAAATTACATGGCTAAAAGAGACCGCTTGATAAACTATGACCTGCGCCTAGAGAATGTGGTCTCCCCACAAATTTCTAGGTCTCTATTGATTTTTCCCTTCCCAGTAAAAGCAACCGATTTTTCTTCCCCCATGACGATCTCCGAAGTAATCCTTCCTCAGCTTCTTCGGGGACTTCACTTTCCAGGCTGCAATGCCCCCATATCCTACTGGAGATAAAACTTGGAGCCTTATGCTCGGAGTTTAATGCTGACAAATAGAAGAGGATTTCCTTTCAACCCGGGTTTCTTCTTGTTTTCTTCCTTCTCAGTACCTATGTAGGTTAATGGCTTCCCGCATCTTCCACCACAAATCACTGTGGCTCATCCATCAGCTTTGTAGGTGAGTTTTAATGAAACTTTGGAAAATTAAATGCTTCTGATCATTAAGCATTGGATACAGGAAAGCCTGCACAAGTCATTAAAGAGATAAGGTACTTATTTGTGGATTTCCAAGCGACTCAGAACTGTGTTTGTTCAAAAACATTTTTTAAAAAAGATAAAATTTGCTTGAGGTTACAGCTGAAAACATCAAATGCTTCTATGTGTTGTGAAATAAGGATGCCTGTTTGCTAAAAGGAATTACATTAAAAATGTTTAAAAAATATATCAGCTAAGAATGTTTGTATTCAAAATCCGAAACTTTCTGCCAGAGCAGGCTTTAAGTATATTTTTTCATTAAAAGAGGAAAAAAATAAATCCAGGCAAGACAGTTTATTGTGAATGTAAAAGGATAGCTAAATACTATTTAATACCACAACTGTGTTAGAAATACTTCAGTTCCTGGCAGATTTGTGTGATTTCTAATAGATGTCACTATGTTACATTTAAATTTATTTTTTATTGGAAGAATAATTTGTTCAGTGGGGACAAGGTGATATATCTTACTTACAGTTCCATTCCTATAGCTAATCAAGTTTTACTCTCAATGAAAATTCTGTACTGACACTTCTGAATTTTTTTTTTTTTTTGGCCTTTTCAAGACAGAGTCTCCATGTTTGTAGCTCCAAGCTGTCCTGGAAATCACTCTCGAGACCAGGCTTGGCCCTTGAACTCACAAAGATCCGCCTGCCTACTGCCTCCAAGTGCTAGATTAAAAGGCATGTGCAACCACGCCCGGCTAACTTTCTGAATTTTAACAGAAGTCTGACACATATTTAGCAAGGTCTTATTTGGTAGGGAATGGCTTTTAAGTTTCCATGAAGGCATACAGTGACCCATTTATTGATGCCCTTTTTCACATTTACTGTGTGTCAGATAGTATTTAAATGGGGACAGCCTGGTTGCCAAATAAACAAATCACTATAATCCAAGAATTTTCAAAACATCTTAAATAAGGCATTTGAGCAAATCTCCACATGCTCATATCTGTCCAGGAACCATCATCTACAGCATGCTCTTTGCAAGTATTTATAGAATCTCCACCCTCTTAAGTTATTTATCCCCATGCTTGCATATTTCAAGCACAAGAGGATTTCCACTGAGGCCATGTAAGTTAAAAAAAAAATAAAAACTTGTCTTGAGTTTATCTAGAACTGCCATGAATGGGAAATGTTTATAATTAATCACATATTTGACAGACTAGGCATAGTCCCTTTTAGCCAATATCATCTGAAGCATGGTATTTGAGCATTTTTCACTCTGGGAGAGGGCATGTTAAGTTCCTGCATATGATAGGAAATAAACTCTTAGGTAAGTATCTTGATTTTCCTTCCTATCATGCTATTATAATGCAATCAAAATTTCAGAAAGAAAAATGTGCTTATACACACTACATAGATGGATAGATGGATATATGAGTGTACTTGGTAAAGTCCAAAGGTGCTGCTGGGGACATTTCAAGTAGGTGATAGATATTTTAAAATATATAGGTGGATTGCCAGGCGTGGTGGCGTACGCCTTTAATCCTAGCACTTGGGAGGCATGAGGCAGGCGGATCTTTGTAAGTCAAGGCCAGCCTGGGTCTACGAGTGAGTTCCAGGGACAGCTGGAGCTACAGGGAGGACCCGTCTCAAACACAAACACAATATATATATATTATATTTATATCTTATATATATGGACTTATCGACTATATCCTTCTCCCTTTTTAAAAAGGACTTTTTCATATTTTATCATATGTGAATTATATAGCCCAATAAGTGTTTTATTCTCATTTTGCGCCATAAACAAAATACAATATTTTATATGTGACAATTCATCAAGCAACCAAACTTAAGGTGAAGGAGCTCTGCAGGCTGGTGTGTTAACTTCAGTCAACTTTTGGCTCTTTCTCTCTGACACACTGTGTTTAGCTCACAAAGAAATCAATGCTTTTTCACATCACTGACTTTATGAAGTTTGGGAATGTATTATCATATAGATTGACAGTTGCCCCACCGGTTCCACACCACAGCGTGGACACTCACAAAGCCATCATTAATTTCTCACACTTGTAGCCAGCAATGGCTTCCTCCATAATAAACACAATGTCCTTCAAGCCCAAATCAATAACCTTTTAGGTATGCCTCTCTTGAAAGGGAAGTCACAAGAATTTGTACTTTGGGAAGCCCTCCAATTCAGTTTTAGATTGTAAGGATAAAGTTTTTTTGTAGGATTCAACATTTTTAAAAAATTTCATGTATTTGGTAGAATATTAGGGTGCAGAGATTTTCAATGCTTATTTAAACAATCCTTTTAAATAAGCTGGTTGTGATTTTGCTAAGCATGGTTAGCAAGTAAAGCTAGGTTTCAGGAATGCACTTCCCTCTTCTGATCCTCCAGTATACATCCAGCCTTTATTTTTTTTAATGTTTTATTTATTTATTTATTTATTATTTCTTTATTTATTTATCTATTATTTATTTATTTATTTATTTATTTGTATGATGTACTGTCTGCATGCAGGTCTGTTCACCTGTGTCGTGCAATGCGCGGATGGTCAGAAGAGGTTGTCGGAATTCCCCCTGGAACTGGAGTTCTCCTGCGAATTGGAGTTTACAGACGGTTCTCAGCACCATGTGGGTCTGCTGGGATCGAACCGGGTCCTCTGTACAGACGAGCGTTGCTCTTAAAACTGTTAGGCCATCTCTTCCAGCCCCTTAATCCAGCCTTTTCAATCATGTAATAAACCCTGAGTTCGTCAACACTCCTTTTTAGATAATTTCACATGTGTACCGCGACCACAAATCGACAAAAATAGCCCACTGTTAAACCTGACAGTCCAAGCACACCGAAAACATTGATAAACTTAGGTTATTTGTTATGATTTTTTGAGGTATAGACACTATGAAGCTTCCACCATTCATAGCTCTGTATCTTAGCGTATCCTTATGGTTGTAAATAAAGTTAGCATTGTGCTGGCTTGAGTGAGGATGCTTTAAATAGATAAAACTCTCTGGTTCAAGGAGTCTTAGCAGCTTCTTTAACTCTGGTTTGCAGCTAATGATGGCCTGGCTAGAAATGACGATGAGAGTTCAGACCAGCTAGGCCAAGGTTTTACTGTGTGAAATCCAACTGTATCTGTACAAAGGGCTTTCCCAGTGACATTAAATTAGAATTATACCTTTTTTTCAGCAATAAATGTCCCACTTAAAATACAACCTCTTCCAGGGTCTTTGTATCAGTTGCGTTATGGAGAAAATGGGGCAGTCACTAATACACAAGAATAACTAATTGCCTACTTAAAGATGCATAGCAGAACACATTGTAAAAAGCTGGTCTATGTATTCTTGGCTCCCTTACGCAGTTTCTTCACCTTGGGGATTTAAAAATATCCTCATTTCCCCCCCCTTTTTTTTTATAAAGCATAATCCTAGTTTCAGTTATTTTATTGAAAATGTAGAAAGAAATAAAACAAAAAGAAAGAAAAATTTGTCTATGAAATAAAAGTTATAACTTAACCTAAAGTGAGACAGTAACTAAATCTGGTGTTCCTAAAGCCTGGAAGAAATGCATTCTTCCTCTCTGTTTCTATCCAAAGTAAATAATACTCATTTTCCATTGTTATCAATTGGAAATTTTATATTTTTATAAAGTGCTCTGTGTTTGAAGATATAAATATGGGGCTAATTACATTCCATTTTCTAAAATGCCTTTATGAAACAAGATGGTTCTGTGTGTATAGGCTGTATGAGGTGCATCTATGGGGCACCAAGGTTGTTGTGAGTCTCCTTAGCATGGTGTGACTGTGTGTCTCCGTCCTTGGCAGGGCTATTGCATGTGCAGGTGCTTACTGTTGTTAACTGCAACAGGAAGAATGAACGCCCTGGGAAGGAAGTGTTTTCCTTAGTACATGGACAATTTATTTGTTTTTGCCAAACAAGCTCTCTCTCTCTCTCTCTCTCTCTCTCTCTCTCTCTCTCTCTCTGTCTGTCTTTTTGAGGCAGGGTCTCCCTGCAACCCCCACTGTCCTGGAACTCACTATGTGGACCAGGTTGGCCTTGAATTTACAGACATCCTCCTGCCTCTGCCTCCCAAGTGCTGGGATTAAAGGCATGCACCACCACACCAGCAAAAACGTGAGTTTATTTTTTTTCTTTCTTTTTTTCTTTCTGGATCAGCTTTTTTCCCAGCACTGGGGAGTTGAGACGGTTGGAGGTCTGTGAGATAGAAGTCAGCCTGGGATGGTCTACATAGCTAGTTCCAGGCAAGCTACAGCTAAATAGTGAAAAAAGCATCTCTCCAGGAACTTTAGCACTCAGATGACCCTTAAGTCAGCACACATAAGTAAGACCCACTGCTAGATGGTGGGTTTCAGGTTCCATCCCCATTTTGTTAATCTTGCATTCACAAAATTTCCTTTTGTATCGTTTTATGACACACTATAGTCATTTCCTCCCCCCTATGTCATATGAGAAAATTACAGAGAACACCTAAAACACAAGTAAAAGCTTTCTGTTAGCTCCAAACAGCAGAAAGACTCAGAACCTTGCTTTCAAGAAAAACCAAAACTGGGGAGTAAGGTAGTGAAAGAAGTTCCCACAAAAAGAATAATCGATATCTGATTATTTTACTTTTGTTGTTGATATAACATATTTCTTTTCCATTTCAATTTTATTATAAAACTTTGTGGAAGGGAGCAGGAAGAGGCAGAAGAGATCCTGCCCTTCACTAAAGGACATTTTAGCAGTTCATGCTTGATATGGCTGCTTGTATAGTTTCTGCAGCTGTGTACCCATTAATAGTACCCATCTTTTGCAACTGCAAGTAGTCCTGATTAAATTTAGTGGGATATGCACCCTTGCATGCACGAGAGAGAGAGAGAGAGAGAGAGAGAGAGAGAGAGAGAGAGAGAGAAGCTGGAGGGACACTTCTTGAAAAGAAGGGTTTCATCAGAAGAGGAAAAGGCCTGAAATGTCTGAGAGAATTTAATGGGGGTAGAAATTACTAAATGAGCTATATACAGCTATGAAATTATCATAGAATAAAATAAAGAATATTTTCTGTGGTACATGAAGATACTATTGCTTCAATTCCTTTAAAAAATAAGAATAAAAAAAGAAAACAGAATAGATGTGCAGGATATTTTAATGACAATTAATTCAATAATTAGTGTGTTTTAGCTTCTTTTACTTGCAAATCTATAAATGTAATTTTTATAAAGAAGTGAACTGAATGGACTAAAAATAGATTGAAATAGGATGAACAGAGTGAAAAAGAAAGGGTCACTGGGAGAATGTCACAGGTCTTCAGTTTTAAATTTTCAGAGTAGAAAGATAATCTCATTTTGATGTCAAGTCCAGTTCCATGAAGGTCCCTCTAATAGAGGCACTTGGGACCACTTAGTTTTAAAAAAAAGTTTATTCTTGTTTGGTTGGTTGGTTTGCTTTGTTTTGGTTTACTCTGTCTTAGACAATGTCTCCCTATAGCCCCAGCTAGCCTGTAAGATCAGGCTAGCCTCAATTTACAGAGGTCCACCTGGCTTTGTCTCCCTAGTACTGGGATTCAAGGTTTGCACCACCATGTCCAGCTTTAAAAGTGATTTAATGAGAGTTTGAAATAAAAGATTATTACAAGGATAATACACATTTGGTTAAAGAGAGACAGAGAGAGAGAGAGAGAGAGAGAGAGAGAGAGAGAGAGAGAGAATTTAGGATTTGTACAAGGTCACATGGACATGGTAAGATATGTAGGAAGAGGTCAAAGAACTGGTGCGCCTGTGTGCAAATTCAGACAGTTAGGTTATTGGCAAATGAAATAGTGAATAAATTTTTTGCAAACAGAACCGTGTGCTTGCAGGAATGTGAGCCATGTTCCTCAGCACGTTCCCGATTATAAGCCTTAGTGGTATGGTCTTTCGTTATTTATATATTTCTTTCTTTCCTTTGGTGTTTTCTTTCATGTTTGTTAATGTTCCCAGGGGCGATCAAGCAATTGCTCCATTCAATAAATACAATAAATAAAATGGAGCATAAGCCTTACTTTTGGCAAGGGCAGCGTGCTTATTACACATGTAATCTCCAGGCCTCTGGGGAGACATTGGGCTTGGTGGCTAATCATTGGCTTTTAAGCTGCTGAGTTTTTGACATTGGTGCTTAACTTTCAGTAGACAGGGGATGACTCTAAAAATGCAAGAGGCAGATGTTTCTCTAAGTTCCTGATTGAAAGCCTCTTTGGTAACAAAATATAATTTTTGTTTGCTATCCAAGCATGTTTTTGCTCAGGAAAAAAAAATGTTCAATGAATGAAGAGGTAGTATCATAAGTAAAGAGTTAAAACAAAGAAAATATGTATTTCCTATATCCAACTGAATCCAGATGAACCTGCGGAGAAAATATCAAACTAGGAAGGATCTGAGACTATTGGAGACATAATGAAGTATTTCAACTAGCTGTTCTGAAACTGGGATGCAGCAAGTGGAAGGAGAGGTTTTTTTTTAGGTTGTAGAGTTCTAAGTAGAATCAACATTGCAGATGGATGACATTTAATTTTGAGTACTGTGTAATGCTCTCCAGAAGAACTGTCTAGAAAATGGTCCTTCCCTGTTTTCCCTAACCTCAGTTTAAACTATGCCACAAAGGAGTCGCAGATAGGTTGAAGTGGTTTGGAGAATGCCACCCACAGCAGAGGCTGTGGAATGAATGCCTAGGTTGCATCTACTCCATGAAGTGATTTTATTATATCAGTAAAATATTTCTATATTAAATTGAAATGCCATTGTACAAGTGGAGTATAATATTAGGAAACTTTTATTTTTGCAAAGAGAAAGGAAGTGAATGAAATCATTTCTTTTTAGGGTCTCTTGAAACACATAAAGACTCTGTTGTCTGGTCCAGGCTTTGCTCTGGAGAAATCTGGTTTAGATACAATATGAGCAGCAGATGTAAGCAAGACCCATATTCTTGAGCTTGCCTGAGCTCTGGGGAAGATACCCCATAACCTAAAGCTTTACTTAGTGTGTATATGCTTCAATTAATACCCTTGAGCTATGTACAAACTTTATGCAAATCATAGAAAATAAAACAGGTGTAAAGCAAACTAGACTCCAGCAATTTTGTCGCCATTTCACATGTACTTGAAATGGAGACATTAATTCCGTTTTGTACATCTGACTCATCTCCAAAGTGGTTTTAACATTGTAATACCATATTTTGAAAATAGTCGTAAAGCATCTGGAATTAAGTGCTTCAGATAAGATTAAATCTAATGTATATCAATTTAATTTAGAAAGTACCAAAGTAAGTGTGCATCACTGTGAGGCCAAAACTAAGTGCGCTCTCTCTCTCTCTCTCTCTCTCTCTCACACACACACACACACACACACACACACACACACATACACACACATATTGTAAAGAGATGGCCTAGCAGTTAAGAGTGCCAACTGCTCTTGCAGAGAACCCGGCTTCAATCCCCAGCACCCACATGGCAGCTGAGAACCATCTTTAGCTCCAGTTCCAGAAGAATCCGACACCCTCTTCTGACCTCCACAGCATTGCATGACATGGGTGCACAGACCTACATGTGGACAGTACATTCATACACATAAAAAAATAAATAAATAAAATTAAAGAAAAAGAAAAAGAAAAAGAACTTTAAAAAAGTAGATGCCTTTTGAAATATTGAGGAGTTGAGGTTAGAAATCTTTGAAATAACAATATGTATGAAGCTTCTAAATGTAAAAGTATCTAAGTGAAAATTTAGGAGGGAGATGGAGGGAATCTCTACTCTAAAACTTGAACTACTACAGTTGATTAAGGAAAATCCCAGGGCTTTCAAGGAAGAAGCTTCTTTAAGAGGAAGAAAATGACTTAGTACTAATTATGTTCAGCAAATGTTTATAGAGGCTGTTATGATGAAGTGAAAAGCAGAAAAAATAGTTTCAAGAGGAAAATGGTGTGTTGTGAGACGATCTCCATAGGATAGGATGTGGGATAAACAAGTGGCAAGCAGAAAAGGGGCTTCCCCGCTAGTCTAGCTAGTCTACCAGCAGATACCCAGGATTACTGACTACTGGGCTTCTCTCAGCCCGAAGTTCAAGTTTACCATCCCATGGATATATGTGATGGAGAAAGGATAATTGAAATACTGACATGTTTACTAAGGACAGATTCATGAGTTAACATTCTCTGGAAAAGGATAGATTATAAACTGTCTTTGTGGAAGGGTTGTTCTCTGAAGAGTCGAGAAAGCACAGAGAAGATAATAATGTTTCTATTTGTGTTAAAAATTAAAGAGTCAGCCAGTTGTGATGGCGCATGCCTGTAATCCCAGCACTTGGGAAGCAGAAGCAGGCGGATCTTTGTGAGTTCAAGGCCAGCCTGGTCTACAGAGTGAGTTCCAGGACAGCTGGGGCTACAGGGAGACCCTGTCTAGAAAAGACCAAAAAAAAAAAAAAAATTAAAGAGTCAGCCGGGCGTGATGGATCTTTGTGAGTTCACGGCCAGCATGGTCTACAGAGTGAGCTCCAGGTCAGCTAGGACTAACAGGAGACCCTGTCTCAAAAAAAGTGATGAAATTCTTTCTTCCAGGATATTTGCACTCCACGCTGATATAGCAAGGCCCTCCTCATAAGGGACTAATACTAGTACTTAATCCTGGTCTTTAAACTAATGGAATCCTATCTCCAAAATACCATGATTCACTGGTATATAGAAGAAAGATTGAGCATGTATGTGTGTCAGCATTGAATTTTCAAATTTAGGCATGTTTTATGGCAGCTATGTACCCATACATGGCAATTATACAAGTTTTAAAATGTAAATGTTTTAAGCATGTAGTTATTGATATGTATTGATGTAGACATAGAACTGTGACCATCTTTTAGACAGTGGGTGTTTCCCATGAGTTGGGGTCTCGGCTGGCAATCTGTCCTTGGAATATTTAAGTAATCCAATTCTCTTATAGTAACCCATTAGACTACCTTTCATATTATTCATGGTCATTAATGTTGACCATCCCTTAACAAGTTTGTCAATGTGTCTTTATTTATTTACTCAATTCCTTGTACTGAATTTCACTTCTTTTAAAAATTATTTTACTTATCATTTTTATTTTCCGTGTATGAGTGTATACCCTACATATATGTAAGTGAACCTGTATCGTGCAGTGCCCACGAAGGCCCAAAGGGATGTCAGATACACCTAGAGCTGAAGTTTCAGAAGGTTGTCAGCTGCAGGGTGGGCGCTAGGGATGAAAGCAGGGTCCTCTGCAAGAGCAGTCAGTGCCCTTTAACCACTGAGCCATCTCTTCAGCCTGAATTTTACTTATTATATAAATCTACAATGATATTAATCTTGTTAAAGAAACCAAGCAGCCACATACATTTATAGAGAAATACTTAATGGTTTTCAATTCTTGTTGGTGTACCAGATTGGTGCAGTAAGCACAGCTTTGACAGGATACAGTTCTCTTTGAAGTCTAGGACTTCTATGACAGAAAATGGAATGATGGATATTGTAAATGAATGAAAGTAGGGGTGTCAGACAATTAGAGATGGGGAAGTAGGGTAAAGGTGATGATTTTTTTCCAGTGGACACTGTTTCCCAGAAACCCCAAAGTCTAGTCAGACTAATTGGAACATAGTGACTTTATTGGAAAGCAGTAGAAATACATCAATAGATGTGTAGCAACCAGGCAACTGCAATCTATGTGTTTCATCTTTTGGAGTTAAGGCCTGATCCTGCAGACATTGGGAAAGTGTATGTGCCCACACACTTTCAGGAAATACTTGATAACTTATACAAATGCTCCATATATGTGAATAGCATCCATGTAAGCATGTCTCTCTGTGTGTCTCTCTATGTCTGTGTCTATCTCTGTATCTGTGTGTGTGTGTGTGTGTGTGTGTGCAAAAGAAGGTACAATTGCTAGAAGCAGTGATAACAGAAAGAGAAGCAATAACTCAGGTAGAAGGACCCAGGAAACCTCCAGTTGAATAATTCACGTGCTTCGTGGCATTTGAAACACAAAAATTAAAAATCTGGCCGTGCTGCAAATATTTGTAATTAAAGTAGTAAAATTTGAAAAGCATCTGTTCAAAGATAAATCATTACAAAACTAGAGTAGGTACCTATCTCGATCCTCAGAGCTTGGGGAGCACAGCTTCTAGTGCCCCCCCCCCTGAGTGCTCATACACAACAGACTATTTACAACAGCTACCTGAAAATATTTACAATCTTTACGCAAATGGTCATCAAATAACTTCAAATGTTGCTCGGTATAAGAAAAATGGTCACGATGTTATTTTCACAGGACTAGTTCATGTGTTGTAGGTGAGCATTGGCTAGCTCTAGGGCTCGTTGGTGATGGTTTGTTGAACATTAGCCATGTTTCTGCATCTTACTTTGGCTTCATGACTCATATTCTTGTGCCATTTGCTTAACTGCTCCTGTAACTATAGTTATATCTCTTTCTTACCCCTAATCTTTGATATTTTTATATCTCATGTGTTTTAATCAGGCTTAAAATGGATCTATTTGTGTTTCTTCCAAGCTTTCTACTTGCCTGTATCATTCACTCTATTTGTTTCTTTCTCAAGAATTTGATCTTAATTGTATTTTCAACACCATTGATTTAATATTTGGAGTATATTTTATCTTTATTTTTCTAATTCTGTAAGATGGGTGCTAAATTCAAGTACCTTTAACTTTTCTTATTTAGTAATACTAAATATCTTTATCATGTCCTATATAACAATACAAAATATCCTTGGTGGCGCACGCCTTCAATCCTAGCACTCGGGAGGCAGAGACAGGTGGATCTTTGTGAGTTCAAGGCCAGCTGGTCTACAGAGTGAGTTCCAGGACAGCTGGGACTACAAGGAGACCCTGTCTCAAAAAGACAAAAAAAAATCCTTTTCATAGTTTTCCAATGAGTTTCAGCTCCTATAGTCACTGAGAGTAAAGCAGAGTCTTAATGTTATTTATTATGTTAGTACTAACTAGGAAATGCTAAAAAGCTTTTATTGTTTATTCTTTATGGTACATATGTTCATATGTGTTATATAATGTACATAAAACGTGATATTTTATAAAATATCTAAAATGTATATTTACAGATATAAGATGATAAAGAAAGAAAACATATCATTTAATATCAGAAATAAGCATAGTTCATAATTTCATGCATATCTTTTTCAGTCTAGGCTTGTGTATAAGATTTAGAGGGAACTTGTTTCTTCCTTTTTTTTTTTTTTTTTTTTGAGGTCTTTTTGAGACAGGGCCTCCCTTTAGTCACAGTTGGCCTGGAACTCACTGTGTAGACCAGGCTGGCCTTGAATTCACACAGATAAACCTGCCTCTGCTTCCCCCCAACTGCTGGGATTAAAGGAGTGTGCTACTATGCCTAGAAAGAGACTTCATTTTCAATCCTCAGCACCCTTACAAAACAAAACTCAAGAACCAAATATTTTTTCTAAGCAGATACTGTACTTTTCCAATATTTTAGAGCCATATATTTTCAACAAATATACTCTAAGCATTCTCCCATCAAATAAAATATTTTCTTCAGTAATTAAAGTGCACATAGTACACCTTTTCATCAGTATGTTTCTTACATAGGAAATTTATCTTATTTTTCTATTAGTTGCAATAAAGATTACCCTCAATTACTTTCTTAGGGTAAATCCTAGGAGAATTAGAAAGTACGTTGTTATCACTTTCAACCACTTTCCTAACAGGACCACTTACTCCTACAGTGACAGTGTATGAGAACCAGGGTTTACACACTCTGTTGTGTTTTAGAGTCACTAGAAAATGACTGGAAATTTTATATATGAAATATTTAATTCTGGATGTCATTAAGTGCATTATGGATGAGAGTGAACAGCTGTGTAATCATTGTCTATGTGAATGTTTACCTTAATAATTTATAATTCTCCATATGAAATGATATTTGAACTATTCTCATTTTGCAGTTTGTAGCAACTTTTAACTATGGCCAGAATGACCACAGAGAAGGCCCTGTTGTTCTTTGTTAACTATACATATGCTTTAAAATGTTTATTTATAAGTATAGAAATGACTACTATGTTTTCAAAAGCGAGGAGAGGAGAGGAGAGGAGAGGAGAGGAGAGGAGAGGAGAGGAGAGGAGAGGAGAGGAGAGGAGAGGAGAAAGAGAGAGAGAGAGAGAGAGAGAGAGAGAGAGAGAGAGAGAGAGAGAGAGAGGAGAAAACAGGCAGGAAAAAATAGCCCTGAGTGGTTGGAGATTTTGTTTCAACATTAAACATTTTAACTGTCTTTTAGAATGCAGGATTTATTTCAGATTGTTAATTTATAACTAAGCGAGGATAGAATTGCATTCTGCACAAAGAAAGAAATTCACATCTACTAAGATAATCTACCAGGCACCTTGAAGAGAGAGAATCCAGTAAATGGTATATTAAATATTCTTAAAACTTCCTCCATCTATGGTGCCTTTGATTCAATGAGGTTAGTAATCATGAACACAGTGGTATCCCTGTCACTGGTATTTTTACAAAATAGGTAGTTCTGCATGCAAGATAAATATCTCACTACATAAGGAAGTACTCTGAAAATAATCATTGAAAGCAATTACTATTATAATAAGCATATGGCTTTGCTAATATACGGCATTGCTTAATAATTGATGTTATAGCAAGAAAACATACAGAAAAAATTTCTACATTCTAGGGCATCCCTTTGTACATTCAGAATAGAAAAAACCCCAGTGAGATATAGAACAATTAAGAGAATACAGGTTGTCTCCCATTTCCGCTGATACACATTTATGACTAGGAACAACAAGGCTCACAGGGAAGGCAGGAAGTACACAAATCAACTTAATCTGTCCCACTGTGGTATTTTAGTCCCTCCACAATATAGTCCAATTTTATGATTTTAGCCCTTGTTCCTACTTCTATTCCAAGAATTTTTCCAGTTGCAGCCTGACTGAGCTATGTATTCTAGAGAATACACTCTCCTGTCTATGTCCATCTGTCCAAATTGCCTTTGTTTGTGTGTCTATGCCCCTGCCTCCCACTCCACAACATCCCCAACCATCATGAAAGAAATATTAAACCTTCCACATCATCCGTGGAAATTATTGTGCTCTCTCTCATTACATGTGAACAGTCATCCCTTTGATTTTTTAACATGTTATTGACACATTTCTTCTGAGCCTTGGGGAAAATATTGCAGCCTTCACCATGGTTTGAAATGTAGTTTGGAGATAGAATACTCAAAAGGATAATGGTTAGAATATAAGAACTGATTAAAAAAAAAAAAAGGAATACCGAGGATTTCCCTTTTTTTTTTTTTTTTTTAAACAGGTGTTCCCTTTAGTCCTAGCTGGCCTTGAACTCACAGAGACCCTCCTGCCTCTGCCTCCTGAGTGCTGTGATTAAAGGCCTATGCCACCATGCCTGGCTTCCACCAAGGATTTCTAAATTTTGCAATTGTAGATTCCTCAGCACTGATGTGGTGAATGCATGGAGAAGATGGAGATTAGAAACCCAATCTCCCTCATTAAGTAAGACACCAATGAAAAGCATGCTGGTTTCCTGTCCAGTTGTAGTGATAAAATAACCTCACAAAGTAACCATAAGGGAAAAAGGGCTTATTCAACCCATAATTCCAGACTACAGTCCATCATTGTGGAAAAGTCAAGGCAGAAAGAGAGAATGAATGCATATATGCCTACTACTCAGGTTCCTTTGTCCACTCTTACACAATTAAGGACTCACATTTAGGCTAGTTCTTTCCTTGTCAATTAATATAATCAAGGCAGTCCCACCATCAGCATGCCTATAAGGCTAATCAATGTAAACAATGTCATTAAGGCTCTCATCCCAGGTGCTTCCAGATGTGTCAAGATGAGAATTAAAACTGACCATCACAAAGGCAATGTACAGAGTTATAAAAGTATATAGCAATTGGGCTGGAGAGATGGCCTAGTGGTTAAGAGAACCGACTACTCTTGCAGAGGACCCAGGTTCGATCCCCAGCACCCACATGGCGCCTGAGAACTGTCTGTAACTCCAATTCCAGGAGAACTCCAGTTCCAGGGCAATCTGACACCCTCTTCTGACCTCCGCAGCATTGCACAGCATGGGTGCCCAAACCTACATGCAGACAGTACATTCATACAAATAAATAAATAAATTTTTTTAAAAAAGAATGGAAACTACAGCCAGGCGTGGTGGTACATGCCTTTAATCCCAGCACTCGGTGGGATCAGAGTCAGGTGGATCTCTGTGAGTTCGAGGCCAGCCTGGTCTACATAGCGAGTTCTAGGACAGCTGGGGCTGCAGGGAGACCCTGTCTCAAAAAGACCAAAAAAAAAAAAAAAAGAGTGGAAACCAGAGGAGTGATGTGGGTCGGCGGCCAACAAAACAGGATCCATATTCATGGAACCAGATTCAATCAAGGTGAAAGAGGGAAGCTGATTCTCTCAGCCTAAGAAGACAAGGGGAGAGGCAGGAAGGAAATACTGACTGGTCCTTAAACACTGGGTAGGGGGAAGGAATAAAGAGACAGTAGCATGTGCAGTGTGTTGCACAATCTCTTTTCCTTCTTGTTTACATGATTTTCATTAGGGTTCTTGGTGACTTTCAGGTTGTCAGGGTTCTATGATCTCTCTCTCCAGAGTCTATATATCTCTTTTCTATTCATTCTTCTTGTGATTTCCAAGGAGATCAGACCAGATGAACCTAATCATTGCAGGAAATAGAAAGAAATGAATTTAAGGAAAAACAGTGGTCCAGAACTGTGATGTCATATGACCGGCTTTCTCTTATGACTAATAAGATTAGGTATGATAGTTAATTTTATGTTACCTTTATTGGGGTACAGAATGACTGGGATATACAAATAGCTGAATATAAATTATTTATGGGAATAACTGTAAGGATTTTTCTGGTGGACAATACTGTATATGTTGGTGGGTCAAATAAAGTGGTTGACCCTCCACAGCAGGAGGAGCCTGATGCACTCTCTGAGGGCTGGGATAGAGAGAAAGGGAGAGGAACGTTAAAATTTGACTGAGGTGAGGCATCATTTCTCCTGATTTCAGTATTGTAGTATCCTCTGTGCTCAGATTTTCAGATCTGGACTGGGATCTGTACTTTGAGCCCTCTGTTCATGGGGGAGGGTTTTGGCTTACACCACCAGGATCTCCAGTCTGCAAGTGCCAAATTATAGTACCTAGGTTGCCTAATTATGAATTTTGTGAACCAGCATCTTATAAATATATTTCTCTGTCCTATCTCTGTCTTTCTCTCCTCTTTCCTTCCTCTCCCTCCTTCTGTAGGTATGTATATATATATATATATGGAAATATTTCTGTGTATATATTCTCCTTTTCATCTTTTTTATAGATTTTGACTGGGTTTTATTTTGCTACTGAATTGCAGGAGTTCACTGTACTTGTGGATATTTGACCATGATCATATGTCTGATATGCACATATTTTCTCTGCTTCCACAGGTCATTGCCCTGTTGACTGTTCCCTTTGCTGTGCAGCTTTCTGGTCCAATGTGATCTCACTTGTCTACTGTTTCTTTTGTTGTTTATGTCTTTGGTATCATGTGGAAGAAGCCAAATGCAATGCTATTAATCTTCCCCCCATTTATCCAAGGCATCTATAGTTTCAGGCCTTGCAGTTACCTCATTAATGCACTTTGAGTTAATTGTTGTGTCATGGAAGGGCCTAAATTTTTTCCATGTATTTGTTTTTTTAATTAATTTATTTATTTATTTAAGGGATTCACACTATAAGAGCACAGTTGTTTTCAGATCACATTAATGTTGCTCAGTTTGCCATATAATTAGGTAATTGACATTAGCGTCCACAGAGGAGGGATACCATTCATCGTTTGTTTTTCTGGGACTGTGTTACTTCACTTAGCATGATATCTTCCATCCATTACCTGCAAAGTTCATGATGTCATCTTCACCACTGCATAGAACTCCATTGTGTAGATGTACCACATTTTCTCTATCCACTCATTGGTTGAGGGGCACTTGGATTGGTTCCAGCTCTTTGCTATTGTGAAGAGAGCTTCAATAAACATGGCTGTGCAAGTATCTCTGTGGCAAGATGAGTCTTGTGGGTATATACCCAAGAGTGGTATGACTGGGTCAGGTGGCAAGCTCATTCGGAGTCTTCCAAGGGTTCGCTACACTACTTTCCATCGTGGCTATATGAGTTTACATTCCCACCAGCAGTGGATGAGTGTTCCCCTTTCCCCACAACCTCTCCAGCACTTGGTATCATTTGTTTTCTTGATCCTAGCCAGTCTTATCAGAGTGAGATGATATCTTAAAGTGGTTTTGATCTGCATTTCCTTAATTATTAGTGATGTTGAACACTTTTTAAGATGTTTTTCAGCCGTCTCTAATTCCTCACTTGTGAAGTGTCTGTTCAGCTCTTTGCTCCATCTTTTGAGTGGGTTATTTGTTTTCTTTCTTCTTTGTTTATATATTCTAGAAATCAATGCTTTGTCAGATGTATCTGCGGTGATGTATTTGTTTTTATGTGGGTATCTAGCTTAAAATTTTCCTTCTCCTTTCATGTATTCTCACACCCTTGTTAGAAATCAGTTGGGCATATATGTGTGGGCTCTCTGTTGGTCTTTGTATTATTCTTATGGCAGCACCATACTGTTTTAAACTCTATAGCTTTGTAATATGTTTCTCAGTCTCAGTGCTTTTTTTTTTCTCATGCCTGTTTTGGCTGTTCAGAATCCTTTGTGGATCAGTACGAATTTTATTTCTGCAAGGAATCTCATTGGGATTTTGACAGGGCTCCCATTGGAAGTGTAGATTTCTCTGGATAGTAAGGACATTTTAACAATATTATCCTCAGCTTCACAAGTATGGGATGTAGTTCCATTTACTTTCGTTCTTTCTTTCATGAACTTTAGGGTTTTGTTGTCTTATTGTTATTAATATATATTATATATTATATATATATTGGTCTTTTCGAGACAGGGTCACCCTGTAGTCCCAGCTGTCCTGGAACTCACTCTGTAGACCAGGCTGGCCTTGAACTCACAAAGATCCACCTGCCTCTGCCTCCCAATTGCTAGGATTAAAGGCGTGTGCCACCATGCCCAGCTGTACATATATTTTTATTTTATTAAGAATATAATTCTTTATTCTGTTCGTTTCCACATAGTTAACTATTGATAATTACAAATATGGTTGACTTTTCCTATGTTGATTTTCTTTCCTGAAACTTGACTAAATTTGCTTTCAGTTCTAACAACTTTTGGAGTCTGGAAGATTTTACCTCTAAGTTCATTACCATCTGCATCTGCAAGCAGATCATTTTTCTCTGACTGATTTTGAGGCATTTTATTGTTTTTTTTTTGGCCTGCTACTTTACCATGAGTTTCTAGCATTATTTCAAACATAAGTTTTGCAAGCAAATATCTTGCTTGCTCTTAACTCAAAAGCTTTTGCTTTCCCCAAAGAGAGAAGCAAGTAACCAGCATGCATGTGAAAAGATGTCCAACTTCATTCATAATCAGTAAGATGCAAATCAAGGTACACATAAGTATCATACTAGATACCTGTTACAATGACTGTCATCAAACCAAAGCTAAGTACTAATGAGAATGTGAAAGAATTAGAGCCCTTACATGCTATTGGTGAGAACATAGAATAGTGCACTCACTATGGAGTACAGTATGGAATTGCCTCAAAAAGTTTCAAAAAGAATTACTACTCTATAATATGTTAATTCCACTTCTGGATATTTGATTAAGAAAATAGAAATCAAAGAGATAGATCCAACCCTATGTACACTGCCACATTATTCAAAATATCTATGCTACGGAATCAAAATAAGTGACCATGAAAACATGAATAGTTAAAGAAAATATGATGTGTGCATTGAAGAATTATTTAATCACAAAAGAGGGAAATCTTATGATACAGTTGGAATGCCAAATGGAGTAAGTTAGACTCAGACGGTAATACACTTCGCTATTCTACTTGGATAAGACAAGCTAAGATAATGAAGCTCATGGAAAAGTACAGCATTGTATTCTTCAACATTTGGGGAAAGGGAAAAGAAGAGGTCATTGTTCAATGGGTGTAAAATTTTCTGTCACATTAAATGGCCAGGGTCTAGAAATTTATTGTATAATAGTGTGCTTATAGTTAACAATACTGCGCTATACTTACACATACATTTTGGTATAAAGGTAAATCTCATGTTATCTGTTCTTACCAAAACTTTTTAAAAGTGATTCCTAAGTCTTTGGCCTGATCATCTGGAAGGGCTAATTTTCTTACAGCTGAAGTGAAAGTTCCATCAGCTGAAACTTCAGTGCAATAAATTAAGAGGGGAACGTGCTGAGAGCCCCACTGTGGTGGGACGAACTAAGGATGGAATGAGATCTGAAGATGCAAATAAAAGCGCTTATTTCCCTGTGTTTTGTTGCAGATTTGGGAAGTGTAGTCAGGAGAACGGCTCTGAAAGAGAATTGTGTCATTACGCCCCAGTGAGAAGCACGTAACGGAGAAGGAAAGGTTCACTGATGACTGGCAAAGGGAGGGATGTATTTCATGAGCAGAAGAACACAGAAATTCATCTGTGATAAAAGAAGGGGGCAGAATGCAGTCGATACGTAGATAGGTATTATAACCCATAGCATTTATGTATTACTTGAGTTTTCTCAGTGAAATGTAAATTATAGTTGTCAGCTGAGAGAGCATGGAGGAGGTGTAAGAAATTTAAAGAAAGAACAGTGAGGAGGGGAGGACGCTATTTTCCATGGGTTCATGTATTTGGATTCACACTCTACCAACAAATGCAGGTAGAAAATAAGCAGAGTTTGATTTAATCATGGCTATGCTTTCGCCAATCAGTCTTCAAGACCATGAGGCAGTGAAAGTGTAAGCAATTACATAATGATTATAATGATCCCCCATGAAAGTTAAGCCAAGTAATGATGCAGAGAAGAACGCCATAGCATCATAAAAATCAGTTGATTGGAAGTGCCAACGGATGACAAAGAAATCTGATAGGGTTAGGCTACAGAAGACAGATGAGCTAGGAAGGTAAATGTTACCTAATATTGAAATGGAAGAATTGTAGATAACAACAGTAACAAACGTGATGATGAGCTATGAGTTGCTGGGGCTTGATAGAAGATGAGCTCCGTAGTAGCCAAATCAGCTCAAAGAAATGAGTTAGGCTTTTAAAGAATTGACTGAATGAATACAAATACACAGCCGTGGACAGGAGAAATCCATGGACCAAGAAAGTGACAAGAGAGATGGAAGTTGAAATTAACCCAAGTGAAATGCAATGGTGTAGCTGCAATGAGGTCAAGTGGAGGGTAGCAAATCTGAGGGTGAACATATGATATCATCAGGTGGCAAGACATGAATGATGCTGAGGATGTCTCCAGACCTTCCCAGAAGCACGGTTTTCTAAGACAGGGCTCAAGCTATGCAGCTTTCATTTGCCATTACTAGTGGTGGGAAGGCACAGGAATGAAAACTTGCTACTGCTTGGAAAGTATGCTGGGGCCAGTAATGTCCCGGGAACTGCCGAATTTCCACTCGTGTAAGAATGCTAAAGGTGTAATTGATCAAACAATTTGCTGTGACTAACATGCAGAGAGGGATAGTAAATGGCACAGATGAAGGCAGACTGGAAGCAAAGGTGTTAGATGTTAAGAGACAAGGAAACATGACCTTCGAAGCCTCTCTGGAAGCTTGATAATCCCAGCAGCAGAACAAGCAAAGATTTGGTTCAGTTTTTTTATGCAATTTTATTGGTGAACCTGGAAAACTGCTATGTCACTGCATTTAAGGCACTGGTCACTCTGTGAGGCTAGAGAAATCATGGAGTCATTCTTTACAATGAATAATTGCAATCTTTGGGAACAGCAGGAAAACAAGAGAAATATTTTATACTACATTGGGAAAAATCCTGAAGGCAGGGCTCACGTCTTATGTGTTTTTTACAGCGTCTAGAAGATTCATTTTTAGAATCATTCACAAAACTGTGGTAGAGAGGTGAGGAGAAAGAGAAAGAAGGAAGAAGAATAAGGGAAGGCATGAGAAAGTATACAGGAAACTCAAAACGCTGAAAGACGATGAAGAAATGCTCTACAAAGGCACTCCTATCAGGAGGCCTAAATCCTTGTATTATTTCATAAAGCACAGTTAGATTTAAAATAATCACAAACATATTTGATTTAATCTATTTCTGTTGCTATAGCAGATGACATGGACTAGGTCATTCATAAGGAAAATAAATTTATTTCTTGCAGTTTGGGTGTGAAAAGCCCAAGGTTGAGGGAAACACATCGGGCAAAGACTTTCCTGCTGCTTCATCCCCCCATAGACAGTAAAGGGCAAGAAAGTATGACTGCAGGAGGAAATGAGCAGGCAGCCCTGGGTGTGCCTTAGATTATGTCTAATCCCAGAACAGGGAAAATAATCATGACCTAACCACCTCTCAACAACCTCACCACCCCAAACCCTTTCTTTGCGGATTAAGTTTCCAGCACATGGATTTTTTGGAGATACCTTTGGACCATAGCAATATTCTAAGCCAGGAAATGAGTGATGGTGCCTAGAACCCATGACACACATGTTGCTGCAGTCCAGGCATTGAAGTTACATGTGTCCGTGGTTTAATACAAGACCATCAGTCCTGCTCTTTTTAAAGACATTAATAGCCTGGTGAATCGACTAATTTGTGAGGAAGAAATACAGGGCACTGTGCTGTGATCATTTCTGACCTTCTGAAAATGATATATCTAATAGTGTATAATGCGATGGTTTTTATCTCTACTGAAATGGTAGGTTGAGATGGTGTCTACACTTAAAAGATATCAGAAAGCCAAACTGATCTCATATATTTTGCCTCTTTCTTCAATCAAGAAAATGCATAGTACAAGTCATGACTCAGGATAATTTTCTCTAGACTCTATTACGTGGGCTTCAGTGCTTTAAAAACATCAAATATTTCATTATTACTATCTTTCCCAGGTAAACTGGGCTGCCTATGACCATAACTTCCTTTCAGCTTCCAGTTTGTTCTTATGAAGAAAAATCCAATAAGTATATTTGCTCTATGAACTATTATGATGTAACAGTTAAGTGGGACATGCAAATGGTAGAGATCTGGGTCCTTGTCCTGTTTGTGTCAGTAACTAGCTGCTCACTGGAACAACTGAATGAATCTCTGAGTGACAGAGATTCATCCTTATGCCTGATATGAACACATGAATAATTGCAAGGGTTTTTGTTTGCTGTCGTTTTAAACAGTGTCTCATGTTACTTAGGCTGGCCTTGAACTTGCTACCTAGCCAAGGATGACCAAGAATTCTTAGTTTTTCATCTGTAAACTGGGGAAAATTTGAAATTGTACTTCTTCTTATTGTGATTCTTAAGTGAGATCAAACATTTCACTCTCTGGGCTAAATATCAGACACACAGTGAGCAGTCCCTGCAAAGTACCGATTATTATTATTTGTATTGCTGTTTTAAAAGAATTTTCTTTGTTGCTGCATTTAATCAATTTAGACTTCGTTAAAGTTTATAGATTTGTCACATGCAAGTGATTAAATTTGATTTCCATGTCTCCTCTGTAACCCTTGACCATCAGGTCCTTTGGGCAGAAGATGTAAATCCCTGCTCTTGCATTGATCTGACAGTCAGGCAATGGGGATTAGATTATTTTCACTTATATTGGCCTTACTCTTTCTGGGAACCTGTCACAAGTGGGAGGTCTGCCTTGTATGTCGAAAAATGAATTCTAGAAGGTGATTTCACTTTTGCTTTCATTTCGCTCTTCAAGGAAAGGAAGTTAAATATTAATTAAGAAGTCTAATCCAGTAAATAGAGAGATACAACCATCCCAGACTCGCAGAGTTTATGATAAAAGGGGGCTGTGAAGGGATCAAAGCTGATAATGAGCCAGGATGAGCCTAGCAAACAGTGAGATGGGGGGATCAAAATATGCAAGGAGCCCATTGTGGTCTGTGGTGCAGAATGCTATTCACTCAGGGAGAACACTGCAGCATCATTCATGCTGAACACGGTCATCAAACATTTATTGAATATCTACTACATGCTGAGAGCTGGAAATACAAAGATAAATTTCACATAATCCCTGCCCTCCGGTAACTCATATCCTAGCAGGAAGAGACAGACCTACATGGTGATGGGAAATAGAATAGCACAGTAATTAAGTCCATTTCTGTGGAATGAGACCATTAGGTAATGCTTTAGCTCTGTCACTTTTGAGCCATTGGGATGAGGAAAATTGAGTCATCTCTCAGAGTCTGCATTTTTCCATTGGTAAAATGGAAATACCTATTCATGGATGAAAAGTGGATGAGTGAAAGGCTTAAAATGGGCTTGATACATTCTACATATGATTATATGATGCCTTCCACATATTGTTGCATGAGTAAGGGCTGTATGAAGAGGTTAATATTCGGGAGGGACTTGCGCAAGAGGAAGAGTGTAACAGGCAGGAAAATGAAGGTTAGATGATGCTGTGAATTCAGGGATGTTTTGGTTTGGGCTTTGGTCTTTTTCTTTTTCTTTTTGAACACGGTTTCCCTGTATCCCAAGCGAGCCTGGAACTGACTATGTAGATCAGACTGGCCCTGAACTAACAGAAATCCACCTGCCTCTGCCTCTGAAGTGTTGGGATTAAAGGTATTGGCCACCATGCTTAGCAAATTCAGTGATGGTAACATGCTAGTATGGTTGGAGAATGAAAATAAATCCAGAGAAGAAGGGGTCCGAACTGTGGGATGGCTTCTGTTATTTATCTAAATCACAAATATTATATAAAGGCCTGGTTTTTAACTGGAGGGTTAAAGTTTTTAGATAGCAATAATGTATTAAATGCGATTTTTTTCCCTCACCGAAAATGACTGAGAATTGTTTTCATGAATTTTGTTCCCTAACATTGTTTGAATATTCTTATTTTGAGACTGTAATTTGTTCTGATTCTCCCCATTTAAACTGTTTCTAAATTTGATTATAAGATAAACAATTAGAAAAGAAAACCGAAGAGGAAGGTTTTGTAGATGGGAAAGTAGACATTCATGATGCAGCCAAGTCCAGCCAGCAGTTGCAAAAGTTAGAAGTAATTATATGGAAATGCATTTTAACATCCCCAGAGAAGCAAGTGGGCGTCACTGGAGGTTACTAACAAAGGAATGACCTGATTAACGTTACAATAAGAAAAAGCATTCTGATGGTGGGACTTATGTTGGGAGAAGGAGGGATTGAACCAGAAAGAGGAACTGGATGGTTAGCAGATGATAATATCTCCGATGGGGCAATGGAAATAACAAGAAGAAATGAGGTAAAGGTAGATTTGCCAGCAACTGGACAGGGGACAGCAAGTGGTATAAGTGGAAAAGGGAATAAGAAGTGAAGAAAGAGTTCAGGGTGATGTTATCAAGTAGAAGCAGTGACACTAAGAAGATAAAAGAAATAAACTAGATAAAGGCAAGTAGAAGAAATCTGGTAGGGACACAGGTTTAGAAAGTATTGAGTGGGGCTGGAGAGATGGCCTAGTGGTTAAGAGTGCCGACTGCTCTTGCAGAGGACCAGGCTTTGATTTCCAGCACCCACATGTTGGCTAAGATCCATCTTTAACTCCAGTTCCAGGGGAATCCAACGCCCTCTTCTGACCTCCACAGCACAAACCTACATGCAGACAGCACATTCGTACACATAAAAAATAAATAAAAATTTAAAAAAGAAAGTATTGGGTGAAGTTTTTGCAACTCAGTATGAAGACTTAAAGTGACTGAGCCCTTGCAAAGAGCCAAAGAGAAACACGGTGTGGTACAAGCCTTGGAGAGCAGATGTGGAATCCCTACCCATAGCCTGTAATGGGACTCTGTCAGCAGGTGAGCTGTCCCACAGTGGATGCAAGCAGGGTGATCACATCAAGGATGGGATCCTTGAAAGGCTATTTGTGAGGAGGGAGTCTAAGGACTGCTGCAAAGCAGAGGGGAAAGTGCACCTGGGGCAGTGTCAGAGGAGGATGAAGGGGTGATTCCAAACACGGGTAATTCAGAACAGGACCAACTATCTCATAAGTTGCAAAATGTTTAACTAGGATAAAGAATGAGGAGAACTTTTTGGATTTGACATTGATAACAGTTGATGGGACATTTCAGAGTAAGGCACTGGGAATGCCTGACTAAAATGGCTAACCGAGAGAAGAGTGAAATTACCCCAAAGCTGAGAGCAGGCCTCCTCTCTGCCGCCCTGCATCTCCTGTAAGGCTCCCATTTGGAAAATTCCAACTTTAAGAAGTGATATTCCTTGATGAGGGTCATCACGTTGCATCCAAGTGGCCCTTGATCCAAAACAAGAATACTTAATAGAGAGGTGTTTTCTCAGAAATGGGTTGACTGGTCAGTAAGAGTTTCATGACATCTCTGGCATTTAGGAGCTACTGAAAAGCAAGGACTCTTTAATCATCTCTTAAATGGACAGAGTATAAAATATTCTGAAGAAGGCAATACAGCCCCTTAAATTGGATTTGCATTAAAAATCACCACCTTCTACCAGGTTAGCAACTCAGAAGTTGCATCCACACTTTTTGGGGGCAAAATAGTCTTAAAATAACGAGTGTTTTCCAAATCGAGTAAACTAAGAGAGCATTTCTCTGTGGGACACTGATATTCTGAATTTGAGAATGACATCAGACTCACTCATGGACAGATTACTTTGTGTAATTGTCACTTTGAACTGTTTCAGGTGAAGCTTTCACTCCCCATTGCAGAGGAGACAGGGCAGAGAAGAGAACAAGAGAGGAGGCATTCTTCTTCCTGCCTTACTTCACCTCCCACCCAGCAAATGCATGGTTAATGGCCCATCCCCCTTTCTTTTCATTCTTTAACAGACCAGGTCATAGAGTGCAAAAGATTTTTAATAATCTCTGTTTAGGAAGGGCAAGATTAGAATTACTATTTTTTTTTGTATGTGTTTTAGTGTACTGTCTGCATGTAGGTTTGTGCACCCTTGTTGTGCAATGCCATGGAGGTCAGAAGAGGGTGTCGGATTCCCCTGGAACTGGAGTTCTCCTGGAATTGGAGTTTCAGATGGTTCTCAGCCACCACGTGGGTGCTGGGGATCGAACCCGGGTCCTCTGCAAGAGCAGTCGGTACTCTTAACCGCTAGGCTATCTCTCCAGCCCTAGAATACTATTTTTAAAAGTAAGAGAAACCCTTTTATCTCAGCTTTGGGGTTCAAGCAGACTTGGATGTGAATCCCATCTCTTCGGTTTAAAAGCTGGGGAGCCAGCCAATTTCTTAAAGTTTTTGGGATTCATTTTTGTCACCAGTAAAAGGACAAAAGAGAATGCAAGTACTCATTCTGACTGGTTGTTTTGGGAATGATATGAATTAGTGTGTAATATTAGTCTTGCATCTTTCTTAGGTTCTATATTCAATCAAGGGGTAAATTATAGTCACAGACTAAAACAATCACCCCTGAAATTTTTCTCAAGCTGACTGTAAAGTAGAGAATGCATGGTTTTATACCTATAGCTCTTACAGTAAGAATATCTGTAAATACTTACAATACTTATAATATTGCACAGAGCTTAATATAAGCATGTATCAACTGTGGCAGTATTTAATATTATAGACACACATACTATGGATTTGGAGAAGTTTCGTGCCTGCCTTACAAGCAGATTCAGCTTTCTCATCACATACCCCCACTAAGGCATGGACAACTTATCTCTCTTTTCACCATCCCCTAATATAAAGGCATTATATTCCATTGTACTAGAATACCCCCAATAAGCCAAATACATACTATAGTTCTTATCCCACAATGAACACTCAATAAACAGTTGTTGGAATTTTAATTCCCTTTGTTCTTCTGCTAGAGGGAATTTTACAACCAAAATTGTTCTATAATTTAAATAGTGTCTGAAGAGCCTTCCTTTGAGTCAGCAGTAACAGAACTGAGACTTACAACCATGTTCCTAATTCACCCCTGGGTGACCATGCTTAGATGATGCAATGATACAGCATGATCATTGGAGTTAATTTTCATCTCCCTCTGTAGTCCTCTGGGAACCTTGTAAAAGGAACATATGCTTAAAGCTAATGCATGGAAAGGCCTAACAGCTCCAAATTGTACAGCTTTTGGTGGATTTGAAATAAAGCCTTTACAAGGAACAAGGGAGAATAGATTTGGTTATGGTTCTAGTTTCTTTCCTCAAAGATTTATCAGCTTAGAAGCTGTGCGTGTGTTGGGGGGTTGGGTGTGTATGATGATTTTAAACATGGATTAATAAAATTACTTTAATATACCTCTGTATTATGGTATAGTACACCTGAGTACTTTGAAGCTACATTCTTCATAATAATTTTTAAGATGCTAAACTAGCTGAAGTGCACCCTCCTTGATTTTTTTTTATAGTAAAATAAGAACATTCTTAAGTAGAAAAAAATATCATTGTTTATACTTAGGCTAGGCTAGTATATTTGCCATGGGCTAGAAATCCTTCCAAATACTAAACTAACTTCAAATGATCATGAGAAATTTCTGATATTCCTCCCAGTGATTCTGCAACCTTAGCTTTTATCTGCATGTTTCATAGACTTCTACATTTGGAAACCAAAGTATGTATTATGGTAGATAGGCACAACAAAAAAAAGAACTATATGAAATTTTAAAAAATAGGATTGGAAAATCCTAAAACCTTGCTAGAATGTTCTGATGTTGATTTCTCCAAGGAGCAAAATATACGTGGCAACTTCTTCAGAAAGAACTTATTAAAGTTGAAGTATAAGGATTTTTAGATCAAAAGGATAATGATTTTTTAAAATCTTTACTATGTGATAAATTATTCCGAAGGCATTATAAAGATGTACAAACTTCCACCAGGGAATATCACAGGAAGTTGGTGGTGACTTTGAAAGTACTACAGACATAATACCAACCTCCTTCCACACTTGGCCAAAATTCTATGGCCTAGTCAGATTAGTATGTTCTTTTTATTGTTTATTTGTTTGTTTGCCTGGTTTCTTGAAACAGGGTCTCACTATGTAACCCCAGCTGGCCTGGAACTTGCTATGTAGACTATCCCAGATTCACAGTTGTTCTGCCTACCTCTTCCTCCCCAGTGCCAGGATTAAAAACATGTGCCACCAATCCTGGCACGTTAGTGTGTTTTGTTTCCAAGTAATCTTCTTATCATCAAACGATTTCCCATTCCTCTTGTAAGTGATATGCAAAAGAATCACTGCAAGTTTTAAAGCACTTGGTCCAAAGCCATCACCAACATTTTCTCACTGTGTAAAAAGAATGGTTTCCTGGAGAATGGTAAAATATTTCCACCTTTTACTTACCTTGATGAAGAAAATGATACCTAAATTTTCAGCCATTTAACCCTCAACATGCATCATCTGTGCCTTTCCTTCTGTCTCGGGGCCAAGAGAAGTCGTTATGCTTGAGGATGGGTAGAAGAGAAGAGCAGTAGTGAAAGACAGTAGAGTAGTGACCGTACAGGGAGGGACCCTGACACACTGACGGGCCTGTGGTGCGGGAGGATTTCCTAGTACTTTCTCCTTAGAATTAATACTGCTGGTTCAAAGAACTAATGGAAACAGTAAACTTGTGCCCAAAACAGTAGCCTTCAGCATCGAAAAATTAAAAAGGGTGAGAAAAAATGCAAGACGGGTGTGGCAGAATGTATGAGCTGTGGAAGGGTGGGTAGCATTGGAGCGGTCTAAATTTGATTAAGAAATGTTGTTTGTGGGCTGGA
Source organism: Rhizomys pruinosus (assembly GCA_009823505.1). Classification (NCBI taxonomy): domain Eukaryota; kingdom Metazoa; phylum Chordata; class Mammalia; order Rodentia; family Spalacidae; genus Rhizomys; species Rhizomys pruinosus. Next base: position 1,599,925 of record VZQC01005070.1, on the reverse strand, counting down.
GAGATGGCCTAGTGGTTAAGAGCGCCGACTACTCTTGCAGAGGACCTGGGTTCAATCCCCAGCGCCCACATGGCGGCTGAGAACCGTCTTTAACTCCAGTTCCAGGGGAATCCGACGCCCTCTTCTGACCTCCACGGGCATTGCAAGACACGGGTGCACAAACCCACATGCAGACAGTACATTCATACACAATAATTCATATATTATTACAATTATCACAATACATTCATACAAAATAAAATTAATATATATGTATAAGAAATGTTGTTTGAAATGCACAAAACTTCAATAAAAAAGAAATAAACAATAAAATAAAATAAAAAATAAAAAAGGATTAATACCACTGATCTGAAGTTATACAAGTGACTGCCCTGCCCATCTACATAGAGGAGATTCTATCATTAAATATATACAAGATTCCCAAAGGCAAATATTGTAATAGACTATAATCTGCGGCTAGGCAATGAGATTTCAAGGTGGTGAATGTGATACAAGAGAGGGTAACCTTTGACAAAATCTCTTTCAAATCACTTTTGTTAGCAAAAACCACAAGCAACTCTCTCAGAGGTTGTAACTACTCTTCCTTCACATTTTTTACCACGTTCTCCAGTGAGGTGGGCAGGGTGCTTCTGACCACTGATATCTATGTTCTTTCTGTGAGTCTTGGGCTGTCTCCACTGATGTCTTAGAACCTTCTATGGTTACTGAAGCTCCTTAAAGTTACTCCAGTGACTTTACTATTTGTAGTAACATGATGTAAGATATAATTGACACACAGTGTACATTTTGCCTCTTTGAAACATTCAACACAGTATTTGCAAACATGCCATGGGATTGTACAACCATCAGCACAAGTCATGGTAGAATATATTATAAGTCTCATGTGATACTCAGTACCCTACAGAGAAATTCCTCATTCTTCCCCCAATAAAGTTGGGTCCTACACAGCAAACATTAATCTACTTTGTCTCTCTGGATTTGCCTATTCTAGAGACACTTCATTTAAATGGAATCATGTAGTCTATGCTATTTTGTAGCCATCTGCTTTCATTTAGTGTGGTGTTTACAAAGTTCACCAATCCTATAACATATATTGCTATTCCATTCCTTCACATTCCTTTGTAAAGATTCACTGTTTAATCTTCCATTCACCAGTTTGTGGGCATTTGGCTCTCTGGTGTTCTTAGGGAGTTTGATCCTCTGCATCCTGAATGATTTCTGAATGATCTGGTAAAAGGAGAGCAGGCTTTAGAGTCATCTACATCTAAGTACCATCTTCAGTTTCACTGATGATTAGCAATGGGACTCTGGTCCAGCCATGTAACTGTTGTGATCCCTTGATTCTCCCTTTTCTATAAATGGGCATCCTGTGTTGCCCCTTTGGCTTGATGCTAGGATTAAATGAGATAACAGCTGAACAATTTTCTATTTCTTGAATAGGCAGTCACATCATACAAGCTTTCCCATGGAGCTCTTCTGTATTGTACATAAAAGTAATCTGGGTAATGCCAGGCTATTACACTCTATTTTAAATCAAGCAAGTGAAGACTTCAGAGACATCTCCTTGTATTGACAGTGTGCTCTGTGAAAGATTCAGCAAAGCTCCGTGAGAATTGTTTCTGTTCGTTTCCTAACTCAGCCTCACCCTGTAATCCCAGCAAGTAAACCCCACAAACCTATGCTTTAGAGATAGTGCAATTCAAAAAACCTAAATCAATGTCTGCAAACATCCCCAAAGATAGTCTGGCATGAGGCTCCCCCCATTGCATAGTGTTATGTGTTGAGGCAAAGATAATGTAATTGACTCTCCAGATAATCCAGGATCTCATGAACCTTAAAACTAAGCCTTTTTACATCTTTAGACATGAAGTACCATGTGGCAGGTGCTGTTAAAGTTTCTCATTTCTGCTTCAACCAGAGGAGATTGTACAGAATAGAAACAGAGCCCCTTAGACAAGGTAGAGAGCATGCATTAACTTTTTTAGTAACTGAGTCAAGAAGAGGCTAACCAAACCTTTCAATAGAAACGATACACCAAATGAGCTTGCAAAAGATGAACAGACTCATGTTTAATTAAACTTACTTGTAAAGTTTGCTCAGAGTTTGTAGTAATTCACCTTGTCAGTTCTCATCCAGGATGTTTAATGATGGGTTTGCTTTACTTTCCAAATCAAAATCAGCTTCTCCCTCTTTACAGCCTGACATCGGGCACCCCGTGGGAATTGTATTATTCTCCACATGCATATTCATAGAATTAAGTATTATCGATGGACTTAAAGAGCTCAATTATTTTTGCAATTGCATGCTTAGTTGCATATGCTGAAGTAAAGTAGATTGAATATTTCAGGGCCTGGTCAAATCCTTGAAATGTAAAATGTGAATGAGCATCTGCAGGAAGCCACCAGCCTCGCTTTTTCAACTGGATTTGTAAGACAATTACCATCAATATTATCCCTTGATTTATAGTTCATGAAATGTCTTCCATTATAATAAGCACAATTTTTTTCCTCCCCAAACTTGGAGAAGAACAAAGAACATTTTACAGATGAGGAAACTGACATTCCATCCAAGAGGAATCTGTTACCTCAGATCATGCGGTTCCTATGACTGAAGCCAGATTGGAATCTAGAGAGTCTGACTTCCAGTGTTTTATTACTGTATTCAATTCCTTCCCAGGGGGATCCTTTGTTTCTGTATCTTTAGGTCCTTTTTAGGCTCTAGGATATACCATTGTAGTGTCAGTTAAATTGTCTGACCACTAAGCCACATGGATTTGTTAAGTGGACAAAATGCTGTATTTTCATATGCTAGGGTAAATGTAATTCCTGATTAATAATTTAATAAAAAAATAAGGTGTTTTGTTTACAGTATTAATTAAACATTCAAGGAAAACACACACCAGCAATTCATTTGAGAAAACACTGAATGCAAATAAGAAAACAAAATAAATGAGAAAAGGTTAATTCTATATGCATTTGAAGTATACCACCTGCTTTGTCCTTGCTTCTAGGACAGTCAAGTTCAGTTCTTTCCAGCCTTCTTGTCATTACATTGGATTCGTAGTATGGTTTGTAGAGACAGAGACCTTGAGAACAATGACCTCAAATTCAAACTCTTATGGAAACCAGAGACAGAACATAAAAGACTGGGTGTAGAGTAGTTATAAATGTGTATATATGGGCTCTGCAAGTGGTAGAGACCATAGAGAATTGGGAAATGTTTAAGATTAAAGTAGAAGGGCTGAGCTTTGGACCATTGTTAACATCATGAAACTACTGTACAATTTGCCTCCAGATCTTCTGATTTTCCAAGTAAATGAAGAAATATAGATACTCCTCAATCCATCAAGATTCCAATGAACCTATCGAAAATCAGCAGCATCATAAGTAAAAGATGCAGCACACCTAGCCTGCATATCATAGCTTACCTCCACAGCACAGTCTACAATAGGCAGCCATCTGACACTGTGACACGGCATTGTAATCTACAAATGTGTTGAGCCACATTCATCGCTATCCTGGGAAACGTGCAGTGGGGTGCAGGTTGAGCATGCCTAGAGAGACTATTTCTCCTTCTGCTCACTTAACTGACTGGACTAAAGCTGGCTGCCACACCCTACGCAAAATTCTTATACTACATGTAACCAATGTAGAAGGTGAATTTTTTTTTCAAAATTTAAGTTTAGTTTCTCATGAACGTGCTTTGTTTTCATACCATTGTAAATCTAAACCAACCTAAGTGGTTCTATCACAGATAGGGCTGCATATAGTAGATTGGAAGGCTCTTAATATTCATCCTAATTAACTTTATGGAAAGAATCATTTAGAGGGCAAGCAAAAAGCTCAGGTCCGCAGGAATTGTCTCACCAGCTACTGATTTTCACCTTCCACTTACAGGCGTTCTTCCTACAGAAGAAAACCCATCTCCATTTAATATCAAGGGGCAAAGGATGGAAAAAGCTTTCCATGTTTCTGTTCTGGTCACATTAGTACTCAAGAAGCATAACAAAGGAATCCCACTTTCTTTTTCTGAGGAAACACCTAATCTCCACTGCAGCTCCAGTTCACCTGTGGTCTATTGTTGGTGTCATGTCTTACAGGAAGATATCAAATCTTGAAAATATACCATGAAAGCCAAACGTACTGAGGACAAACCTGAGCAACATGACAGCAAAAAGATAATAAATCGGTCCCTGTCAGAGTGTAATCACTCAAATCATTTGAACTCCTAAAATATGGGGCAAGTTGGAACCAGAAATGTGAAGGAATTTCCTCAGAAAAAGCACTGCCATAAATACTGTTCTTTCTCAAGAACACAGTGCAATGTACACATATGACTTATATTTGCATTTGGCTCTGGGTTGAACAAACTTGGATCTTTTCTGCATGAAGCTTTAGGATTGACACCTTTCGTTGTGTTGCTCAAAGAACCCCCCCCCTTCTTGATAACATTTCTGAGGTGCTAGGGACTCAGGTGACAAATGACATTTTTATTCCTGACATGCTACTTTTTATTATATCATTGAGAAATAAAGTTCAATAAGTGACTTCTGATAATACTTTACTGCAGTCTTTATGAAAGATCGATTCCATTAAGTAGGTACATTTCAGTTGCTATTACTTCAAGTGATGCCATAATGTACTTGAAATGCAGTCTTTAGTTAATAATAGCAAGCTTATTGAGTGTGTTAGAGATGTGCTAAAGTACTTACTTTTGGACCAGGTAGCAGCCAAGAAATAGTATTTTACTCCAGTATGCTTTCTGTGTATTTTCCACCAAAATCCACTGAACACTTATTTAAAAAAATACAAATGTATTCATTTTATAGTATGTACAGTCACACGGTGTATCGGTGTAACCTCATTGTGAAAAACACCTTTACTCACTCATTTAAGAGCTCTCTCCTGGCTTATGCTACTCACAAAATTAGTTCAAATTTACCAGCCTTAGCAAAAAGAAAAGAATCAGGCAACTAATTAGAAATGAAACCAGTCTTTGTTTAAAAAATATGTTCTATGACCATGAGTGAAATCTGTGTGTGGAAAAAGGGGTATATGTTAACTCACATATGGTAATGTGTTTTCTCTTCTTATAGTACTCAAGGAAATATGATGTAAATGTCCAGCAAAAACAGAATGGATAAACTAACCCCCCCCAAAAAATCAATGAAAACATTGTAAGAAACTTCAGTATCCTGAAGGGACAATTTTTAAAGAAACTGTGAAATTTTAATAATACAAGGAACTTCTCATTCATCTATTGTTAAGTTAATAAGCAATCTAAAATTTGGCCTACACATTATAGAACTAATTATTCTTTGGAAAAAAAAGATAAAGTCACACAGAAAGCAGACAGGAAGTATGTGCTCAAAAATATTGACAGTGGCATGCATACATAATGAGATTATGGAAGACACTGGGTTACTCCACTTCTCTGGTTTATTAAATAATAAAAATATAATTTTAGTTAGATGTATTCAGGAAATTTTTGAGTAGGTTTTCTGAGCTTTAAAAATTAGCACCTTGGTAATGTGATGATAATGCTAGTTGCATTAGTAACATTTGATGGAATTCTTTTATAAAAAATATTTCATTGTTTTTTTTTTTTATGTGTGAGTGTATTGCCTGCCTGTGTGTAAGTGTGTCCATATCATGCCATGCCCACGGACGTCATAAGAGGGTGCTACATTTCCCTGGAACTGGAGTTACAGATGGTTCTTAGACACAATGAGGTACCAGGAATTGAACCCAGGTCCTCTGCAAAAGCAGCCAGTGCTCTTAACACTGAGTCATCTCCCCAGTACCATTTGATGGAATTCTTAACACCTATAATGTTATAACCTGGTGAAATATTCTTATAACTTTGACAAACTTCTGCTTCTATTATTTTTTAATTTATTTATTAATATTTTTTATCAAATCTAGACCCGTGTCCCCCCCGTCCCCCCACCCCACCAGAGCTCGTGCATTCTGCCAAACATGCTTTTATTCTCTTTCTCAGTCTTTCTCAATATTCTCCATGTGGAAGTTGACTGTTTTGAGCAGAAGTTCACTGTTTCAGTCAGTTCTTTGATGCAGTCCTTTCTATTGTTGTTGTTGTTTCCAATATGCATCACTCCCAACTGCTTTGGACAAAAGCTCAAGGGGCCATGCACAAGAAATACATACAACTAGTTAATTGGCACTAGCATCTACAGATGAGGGATACCACTCATCATTTGTTTTTCTGGGACTGTGTTACTTCACTCAGCATGATGTCCTCTAGCTCCAGCCATTTTCCTGCAAAGCTCATAATGTCGTCTTTCTTTACTGCTGCATAGAACTCCATTGTGTAGATGTAACACATTTTCTCTATCCTTTCGTCAGTTGAGGGGCATTTGGGTTGGTTCCAGCTCCTTGCTATTATGAAGAGAGCTGAAATAAACATGGCATTGCATGTATCTCTGCAGTGGGGTGAGTCTTGAGGGTACACGCCCAGGAGTGGTATGGCTGGGTCAGATGGCAAGTTCATTCCAAGTCTTCCAAGGGTTCAGCACACTGCTTTCCATAGTGGCTGCATGAGTTTACATTCCCACCAGCAGAGGATGAGTGTTCCCCTTTCCCCACAACCTCTCCAGCACTTGGTATGACTTGTTTTCTTGATCCTAGCCAGTCTTATTGGAGTAAGATGATATCTTAAAGTGGTTTTGATTTGCATTTCCTTAATGATTAGTGATGTTGAACACTTCTTAAGGTCTTTCTCAGCCATCTCTAATTCCTCACTTGTGAAGTCTCTGTTCAGCTCTTTGCTCCATCATTTGAGTGGGTCATTCGTTTTCTTTCTTCTTTGTTTTTTGAGTAGTTTATATATTCTGGAAATCAATGCTTTGTCAGATGTTTCTGCGGTGAAGGTTTCTTCCCACTCTGTGGGATTTCTCTTCACTTCCTTGATTGTTTCTTTTGATGTACAGAAGCTTTTGAGTTTGCGGTCCCATTTGTTAATTGTCGACCTTAATTCTTGTGCAGCTGCTGTCTGATTTAGGAAGTCTTTTCCTACGCCTATGTCTTGTAGTCTGCTACCAACTATTTTGTCTATTGCCTTCAGAGTTTGGAGTTTCACGTTGAGGTCTTTGATCCATCTGCAGTTGACTTTTGTACAGGGCGAGAGGTAGGGGTTTAATTTCATTCTTCTACAAGTGGTGATCCAGTTTTGCCAAAAAAAGACAAACCCATACCAAATGCAAGAAGTACATAGCAATTTCCAAACAGACAAGATCAGAAAAGAACATTCTCCACCACATCATAGTTAAAATGTAGACACCCAAAACAAAGAAAATCCTTAATGCCACAAGAGGAAAACAAGTAACCTATAAGGGGAAACCCTTATCAAGAAATAACACTGACTTCTCAGTGCAAACTACTAAAGCAAGAAGAACGTGGAGGAAGCATTCCCAGTGTTAAACCAACCCAGGTTACTATACCCAGCCAAAAAATGTCCATTATAACTTGAAGGAGAGAGAAAACCTTCCACGCATAAGTTGATAGAATACATGTCTGGGAAACCAACCTTCAGAGAATGCTTGAAGCAAAT